>PVIY010017005.1:0-50417 GCA_004026745.1 Myrmecophaga tridactyla
AAAAAAAAAAAAAAAAAAAAAAAAAGAGCAGAACGGTCATTCCCCAAAGATTTGTACAAAATGGGAGGGGGATTAAAGGAAAAGGAAGAGGTATAACACAGAAAGTGGGATTTAACAAATGAGCATGGCTGCTGAATCACTACATTAATATTCCTTCTAGCCTCCAGTGTTTTGGAGCAGCTAGAAGGAAAAATCTGAGATGATGGAATGGTAGCCCATGACAAACTCTGGGGTCTGTTCTGTAGCAGCTTGTTGAAGTGTGCTTTGAAAATTATTGTGTTTTTTTAATTTCTTTGCTTTGTATATGTGTGATATTTTACAATAAAAAACATTAAGAAAAGAACACCAATTCTTCTTAAACTCTTTCAAAAAACTGAGGAAATAGGAACACTACTGAACTTATTTATGACGCTAACATAACTTTAATACCAAAACTAGATAAAGACGCTACAATAAAGGAAAATTACAGACCAATCTCCCTATGAATAGAGATGCAAAAATTCTCAACAAAATTTTAGCAAATCGAATCCAATGATATATTAAAATTACTCTACATCATGACCAAGTGGGGTTTATACCAGGAATGCAAGGGTGGTTCAACACAAGAAAAGAAATCAATGTAATACAGCACACTAACAAATCAAAAGGAAAAAGTCACATGATCATATTGATTGATGTTGAAACAACATTTGACAAAATTCAGCACCCTTTTCTGATAAAAACACTTCAAAAGGTAGGAATCTATGGAAATTTCCTCAATATCATAAAGGACATATATGAAAAACCTATGATCAGCATTATTCTCAATGGTGAGAGATTGAAAGTATTCCCCCTAACATCAGAAACGAGACAAGGATGCCCACTGTCACCACTGTTATTCAACACTGTGGTAGAAGTCCTAGCTAGAGTGGCCAGGTAGGATAAAGGAATAAAAGGCATCCAAATAGGAAAGGAAGAATAAATTTTCATTATTTGCAGTGACACAATCCTATACTTAGAAAACTCTGAGAAATCTATGATAAAGCTACTTGAACTAATAAACAAATTCAGCAAAATGGCAGGATACAAGATTAATATACAAAAAATCAGTAATGTTTCTATATACGAGTAATGACCTTGCTGAGGAGACAATTAAGAAAAAAATTCCATCCAAAATAGCCATCAAAACAATCAGATATTTAGGAATAACCTTAACCAGGGATGTAAAGGACCCAAACACAGAAAACTACAAACCACTGCTTAAAGAAATCAAAGACGATCTTAATAGATGGAAAGATTTTCCATGCTCATGGATAGGAAGGTTGAATATCACTAATATGTCAATTCTACCCAAAATGATCTACAGATTTAATGCAATACCAATTAAAATTCCAACAACCTAATTTGAAGATTTGGAAAAGCTAGTCATCAAATTTATTTGGAAAGAAAAGAAAACTTGAATAGCTAAAGATATCCTAAAAAAGAAGAGTGAAGTGGGAGGATTAACACTTCTGACTTTAAAGCTTCTTATAAAACCATATGGTCAAAACAGCATAGTAGTAGAACAAAGAAGTATTGACAATGAAATTGAATCAAGGGCACAGAGATTGACCATCAAATCTATGGTCGATTAATCTTTGGCAAGGCCCCCAAATCCACTGAATTGGGACAGACGAGTCTTTTCAATAAATGAGCTTGGGAGAATTGGATATCAATAGCCAAAAGAATGATATTTTACACCCTATGGAAAAATTAATTCAAAAATAGATCAAAGACCTAACTATAAAAGCCAGTACCACAAAACTTCTAGAAGAAAATATACGGAACATCTTCAAGACCTAGTGATAGGAAGTAGCTTCTTGAACTTTACACCCAAAGCACAAGCTATGAGAGAAAAAATAGATAAATGGGGACTCCTCAGAATCAAAAGCTTCTGTGCCTCAAACGAGTTTGTCAAAAAGGTGAAGAGGCAGCCAACTAAATGGGAAAAAATATTTGGTAACCATATATTGCATAAAGGTTTGATATCCTATGTATATAAAGAAATTATACAACTTAACAAGAAAAAAATCAAACAACCCATTTACAAAATGGGCAAAAGATATGAATAGACATTTTTCAGAGGAGCAAATATAAATGTCTAAAAAGTATATGAAGAAATGCTCATCTTTATTAGCTATAAGGGAAATACAAATCAAAACTATGAGATACCATTTCATATTTATAAGAATGGATGCTATTAAACAGGAAACTACAGATGTTGGAAAGAGGTGGAGAAATCCTAACACTTATTCAGTGTTGATGAGAATGTAGAGTGGCACAATTGTTGTGGAAGATAGTTTGGTGGGTCCTTAGAAAAGCACATATTGAGTTGCCCTATGTATTAGTTCGCTAATGATGCTGGAAAGCAATATACCAGAAATGGAACGGCTTTTAAAAAGGGAATTTAATAAGTTACAAGTTTACAGTTCTGGTGCCAAGAAAATGTCCAAACTAAGGCACCAACAAAAGGTTACCTTCACTCATGAAAGGCTGATGCCATCTGGAACACTTCTGTCAGTTGGAAAGGCAGGTGGCTGGCATCTGTTGGTCCCTTGCTCCTGGGCTCCACTGCTTTCAGCTTCTTTTACCTGTGAGGGTGCCTCACTTGGCATCTGTGGGCCTTCACTTAGCTCCTCTGGGATCCAACTCTGGGTTCTGGCTTGCTTAGCATCTCATGGGAAGGCACATGGTGATGTCTGCTGAGCTGTGCATCTCCAAACAACTGGGTTTTGTGTTGGCTCTGTCAGCTCTGAAGTAACTGTTCTCCAAGAGTCTGTATTGGCCTTCTCCAAAATGCTTCCTCTTTTAAAGGGCTCCAGTAAACTAATTAAGACCCACCCTAAATGGGTGGAGTCAAAACTCCATCTAATCAAAGGTCACACCCACAACTGGGTGCACCATATCTTTGTGGAGTTATCTAATCAAAAGTTTTTGCCCACAATATTGAATGAGGATTAAAAGAAAGGGCTTCCCCCCAAGACTGGGTCAGGATTAAAACATTGCTTCTCTGGGGTACATAATAGTTTCAAACTGGCATACCTTACGACCTGGCAATACCAATATTAGGTATATACCCAGAAGAGCTGAAAGCAGTGACATAAATAGACATTTGTACACTGATATTCATAGTGGCACAATTCCTAATTGCCGAAAGATCGAAACAATGCTAGTGTCCATCAACCAATGAGTGCATAAACAAAATGTGATGTATACATGTGATGAAATATTATGCAGCAGTAAGACAAAATGAGTTCCTGAAGCACATGACAACATGGACGAATCTAGAGGATATGATGCTAAGTGAAATAAGCCAGACACAAAAGAATAGATATAGTATGATTTCACTATTATGACTATGGTAAAGAGAGAAAACTCCAAATCATATGGCCGAGGAAGAAAATCTGTACTCATATATAGCAATGAACTAGATGTTGCATCTCTACACCTAGAGTATGCAAATGACTTCAAAAGCAATGGCTTCCATATGGTTTGCATTTTAACACTGATCATTCATAATAAAGGTTCTATAAAAGAGAAAAAAAATAAAGTAACAGGAGGACGCTGAGGCATTAAAAAGAGTAGGCATGACTTTTATAAAATACTCAAGCATAACAAAAAATCACACTAAAGGTCATAGATAAGATCTTAACGTACTTTCAAATAAGAAACTACATAAACCTTACATTTGTTCAAATAATGTAATGAAAATAGGAACCAATAACATAAATATACCTCTAAAATACTTATTTATAAATTTTTAAATAAATTCATATTTTACTCCGACCCACTTCTTTCTTAAAATATAACATGTATGTAAATAATTGCAAATTCCCATGTTTAAAATGTTTGTTTGATAAGGGTTTAGTATCCAGAACATTTAAAGAAATTCTACAACTCAACAACAAAAGACAAAAACCCAATAAAAAATGGGCAAAAGATTTGAAGAGACAATTCTACAAAGAAGATATACAAATGACCAAAAAGCACATGAAAAGATGCTTGTGGTAGTTAGATTCAGGTGTCAACTTGGCTAGGTGAAGGTACCTAGTTCTATTGCTGTGGACATGAGCCAATGGCATGTGAACCTCATCTGTTGCTGATTACATCTGTAGTCGGCTAGGAGCCTGCTACAATGAATGATGTCTGATTTAATTGGCTAGTGCTTAAAGGAGAGAGCTCAATGTAGCACAGCCCAAGCAGGTCAGCCCAGGCCTTTGGAAATGCAGAAAGGAATCACCCCGGGGAAAGTTGTTGGAACCCAGAAGCCTGGAGAGAAGGCCAGAAGAGATCACCTCGTGCCTTTCCATGTAAGAAAGAACCTCAGTTGAAAGTTAGCTGCCTTTCCTCTGAAGAATTATACGTTAACTAAATAAATCCCCTTTTACTGAAAGCCAATCCATCTCTGGTGTGCTGCATTCCAGCAGCTAGCAAACTAGAACAATGCTCAACATCTTTAGCTGTTAGGGAAATGCAAATGAAAATTCCAATCAGATATGTTTCATGTCCACTAGAATGGCTACTATTTAAAAATGGGAAAATAACCAGTATTGAAGAGAATGTGGAGGAATAGGAATACTTGTACATTGTTGGTAGGAGTAGAAAATGGTACAGCCACTGTGGAAGGTGGATTGGTGGTTTCTCAGAAAATTAAATATAGAATTACCATATGACTCGGCAATCCCACTTCTAGGTATATACCCCAAAGAATTGAAAGCAGAGACTTGAAAAAGATATTTGCACCCTGATGTTCATAGCTGCATTATTTACAATTGCCAAAAAATGAAAGCAACCCAAGTATCCATTAACTGATGAATGGGTAAACAAAATGTGGTATATACACATAATGGAATATTATTCAGCCATAAAAAGGAATGAAGTTCTGATACATGCAACAACATCAATGAACCTTGAAGACATCACATTAAATGAAATAAGCCAGACACAAATGGACAAATATTGTCTGATCTCACTGATATGAAATATTAGAATCAGTAAATTCATAGTAAAAAACTAGAATATATGTTACCAGGGGCTGGGAGTGGCAGTAGGGAATGGGGACTTAATGCTTAAATTGTACATAGTTTATATTTGGGATGATGAAAAATTTTTTTTTTTTTTTTTTTTTTTGCATGGGCAGGCACCGGGAAGCAAACCCGGGTCCTCTGGCATGGCAGGCAAGCATCCTTGCCGCTGAGCCACCGTGGCCTGCCCTGATGAAAAATTTTTTATAACGTATGGTAGATGTGGTAGCACAACATTGTGAACATAATTAGCAGCACTGAAATATATATTTGAATGTGATTAAAAGGGGAAATTTTAGGTTGTTTATATGTCACTAGAATAAAAATTTTAAATACATATATATCCATAGGACTGTGCAACAAAAACAGTGAATCCTTGAGTAAAGCATGGACTATAGTTAGTAGTACAATTATAAAAATATTCTTCATTAATTGCAGCAAAGTCACCACACTAATGCAAAGGTGTGGGATAATATTTGAGAACCCAATTTTATGCATGATTTTTTCTGTAAACTTATGGCTTCAATAAATAAATAAAAGGAAAAAAATGTTTGGACATGGCTAGAGCAAACTTACAAGGTATTTATTTATTTGTTTGTTTATTTTTGCATGGGCAGGCACGGGGAATCGAACCCGAGTCTCTGGCACAAGGCATTTATTTTAATTGCTTGAAATACTTTCACTGTTGAATAGGAAATCCTTAAGGGACTGTACCTCTGGTTGCTTGAAAAGGAAAAAAACTATTAATCAAAAGGAAAGCAATAAAATTACAAACAGGAGATAAAAGTAGAAATAGGCAAATTTGGAAAAATGAAAAGTCAAACTGTTAAAAATCAAGCTAGAAAAAATTTTTTTGAACGACTCAAAATTGATGAAATTTTTATAAAAGTGCAAAGTAACCATACATTACGCCAGAAATTGCCAAGAACAATTCCTGATAAATTGCCTGATAAATTAATAAGTTCTTCAGACTTTCAAAAGGCCAATCCTCGTGTCCTGTTTGTGGGTTCTGTCCCAATGAAACGCGGTCGCCCTACTTTGACGCAGAGGGGAAGGGAAATTGGAGAACCAGTGGCCGTTCAGTCTGCCCGGGGACTCCAAGTTCTCGGCTTCCCCGGCGGGCACTGGAGAACGGTGAGAGGGAATAGCGCCCCCTGGCGGTTGAGGACGGCGTCGCCGCTGCGGTGCGGAAGAAGGGCAAAAGGGCCGGGTCCCAAGTCGAGTAGGTGGCCGGAGAGTGGGGGCCGATAGGGTCGGCACTGGCCCCAAGTCATCAGGTCTTGCAGGGCCATGGCTTAACTTGGTCTCTGCGAAGAATCCACATTGCCCTCCTTTCCCTCCTTGGAGTTGGGGTCCTCCTGTTGGGAGTTCCCAGACTAGAAAATTATGTGTTACATGTGTTCTCAAATTCTGCACACAGGACACGTTTACAAAAGGAAACGCACACAGCCCATGGTGCTCCACTGTGAGCTGGAGTTATAAGTTTACATGTATCTATAGATAGACATAATACATAATCTGTGAGATTTGCGCAATGGTTGTTTACTGGTTAAATAATAACAATCCTATAGTCGTATTAACAAAAGGTTTTTAATAAGACAGTATTAACTTTCATACAAAAATCTTGAAGAACAGGATTTTTTTCCTGAGGCTGGAAAAGAATCTCTATTTCCCAACCTCAGCCAACAGCATAATAGAAAAACATCCCTTTACTCCTGCCTTCACATATCCACCCACAAGCATTTATGAAGCTCTCATCATCACCAGTCTCTAAAGAACCTATTCTTTAAGAGCCATTAAGTTAAAAAGATACTGTCACCAAAAACAACAACAACAACAACAAAAAACCCTTCAGAACCTTGAAGGCTCAGCAGCCCTGATGTGGACAACCCTGTACCTAGTACAGTGCCTGGCTCAGGGCAGGCTGAATGAAGACTGGTGAGCTGCAGAGGGAGGGGGTGTATGGGCAGGGGCTGAGGTCTGGGAAGCCTCAGAGGAGTACGGCCAGTATACACTCCCTTACCCCCAGAGCCATATTCCCCAACTCGGGAGAGGTAGCTCTGGTAGAGATCTTTCAGACTGGGTGGTGCTTTTGGGTCTTAGAGGAGGAGGTCTATAGGCTGACATCTGGGGTTCTAATTGGGCATCATCACTCACCAGTGTCTTCCGTTTCTGAGAAAGCTTGCGTTTCTGGACACTCTTGGCTTCTGGGACAAAAGAGTCATCTATGATTACTCCTGAAGACCGTGGGTATGTTCTGCACAGAGAAAGGGAAGCTAGTGGTGGGTGAAAGACCCTGAACAGGCAGAACTCCTCCCACTGGATCCACAGGACACAGCCTCCTCTCCCCCATAGAAGCTGGCCCTGGGCTTTCCCAGTGTTGCCAAGCAAGCTCTTGGGCCTGGCCACAAATTCTTTTCCTGCCTCTCCAGAGACTTTCTCAATGCCAGAGACTCACCAACTCCTGCAACAGCAGGATACCCTTACCATGAGTCCTGAGAACCCAGTAGGCCTACACTTATCTTCAGTATTCAGCTATGGCTGCAATGACAGTTTAATGCATGTGACTGCCACACTCTGGTGGGTATGGTACAAAAGACAGGGTGCAATAGGGCAAGAACACCAGGGTTTGGGGTCCAAGAACCAGGTGCCAGTCTTGTATGTGCCACTTATCAGACTGATAGGGCCTAGGGGCTGACATCTGGGTCTCCCTTAGGCAAGGCATTTAACTTCTCTCATCCTCAGTTCTCTCCCAAAAAATGGAGGTAATTCTTGCTCTGTCCATCTCACAGAGCTGTTATGAAGTTTAAATTCACGATCAAAGATTCCTTTTAGCGGGTCTCTCTCTTTTTTTTAAATAGTTTTATTGAGATAAGCTTCTAAGCTTCATGTACCATATAGTTCAAACAAAGTATACAATCAATGGCTCACAATGTCACAACATAGTTTGTATATACATCATCATGATCATTTTTAGAACATTGCATCACTTCAGAAAAAGAAATAAAAAGACAAAAGAAAAATCCCATACGTCCCATTCCTTTTACCCCTCCCTCTCATTGGCCACTAGTATTGATTTTTGTTTTACTCCTTATCCCCCCTATTATTTATTTATTTTTTGTTATTTTTAAACTCATCTGTCCATATTAGCAGTCTTATCGATATGTTCTACAGTGCTAAGGCTCTGTCCTGTCCTTCATCCTGGCTTTGCTCTAATGGTAGGAAAACAGTAGGCCTGGCACAATGCAGGTGAACAGTAAATACTGGTGAATGAAGAAAATGGACAGGAACAAGTGATGTTTTGTACTGTCACCAAATTTAGCCCTAGCAATTGTACTGTCACCAAATTTAGCCCTAGCAATTACATTGTACTTCCTTCTTAAAATAGATGGGGATTTTTTTTCTGAGTCTGTTTCGAATCCCTGCCAAACATGACTACAGTTTTCCTAAATCATTCTTGTGCTGGGTAACAATACTCATTCTCAAACTTGCTGCCTGGTTCTTGTAGAGTCATTTTAGTTCCAGATAAAAGAATCAAAATAGTCTTTAACTCCTTTTTTCTAGGGGGACACTTGGCAGGCTTTCTCTGTCAAGATTTCAGGTCCTGAAGGATTAGAGGAGGTAAGATTTGGTATTTTGCTTTGGGAATGAGTAGATAGGGGAAACTACACTCATTTAGCACTTACTAAGTGCACATTATATGCAAGAGCTATGATGGGAGCTTCACATTTTCTGCTTAAATGTTCCCAGTCTGGTGAGGTGGGATATATCATCCCCATGTTTAAGATGTAGAAATTGAGGCCTGGTGCTTTAAGAACTTAATGACTTAAAGCTAAAAAAGTATTTAGCCCAAATTTTGTTCTAATACAGATTTTTTGTGGCCTTCCTGGCCCACGGGATTTGTCATTACATTTTGTAGGGTCCAGAGGCTGCATCCATGAATCCAGGCAGAGTGGATGTGGGATGTGCCTTGGCTGCTTAGAGTTAGCCAGCACCCACACATAAAGCAGTGAGTGAAGAGGCAGTTTAGCTCCATAGCTAAGAGTTCAGGTTCTGGAGTTTGACATAATTTGGGCTCAAATCCTAGCTCCATTACTTAGCATATGCAAAACATGATCTCTCTATATAAAATTCTTAACGCATAACATACGCTCGATATAAGCTGGCTGTTACCACTAGTGATAAACTGCGTCTGCCCTTTTGCTAGAACGTAACGTCCTTCCTGGGTTGACCAGCCCGGATTCTATTTCTGCACTTCCGCTCCTTTGGGACTGGAGTCCCAGGCCACCGGAGAGGCCAGCAGGAGTGCAGAGGTCTGGGCCAGGTGCCGCTTCCCTCGCCAGAAATATTTAAGCCCTCTTTCAGCCCTTGGTTCGGCCAGTGCCTACCTCGGTAGGGGCATGAAGCTGGAGCGCTGCGGCGGCGAGCAGGCCATGACCCTCCGGCTGCGGAGCAGCCAGCACCCAGGGATTGAGAAACTTCGGTAGTGTACAGCCCGTCTCCATGGTGACCAGGCCCCAGCGGCTTGGTCGTGGTGGGCGGTGCCAGGGCTGCGCCACGCCCCCGAGCTCAGGGCTCGCGGGCTGGGTGGAAGACCAAGAAACAAAGATAGACTAAGGCCCGGGAGCGGGGTCCTCTCGGAATCAGTCACTACAGAGGACTTGATCCTAGCTACCAGAACTGAGGTGGGGGATAAATAGCTGCTAGAGGGGCGGGAGGTTCATTAAGAGGCCGAAGGCGCTCTGCCAGCGGGAATTGTAGTTTTCAGTGTCCTCAAGTCTCGGTTGGACAGATTCATGGCTGAGCAGGTATAGACTTCATCTCCCAAAGGTCACTAGCAGTCCGAGTTGGGCCGCCCCTGGAGAGCTCTGCATTGTGGGATATGGAGTACAAAATGTGCCGAGGTGAGCCAGTGTCCGAAGAGAGGTGCGGACTCGGACTCGGTTTCCCTGCGGTCCCAGCAGGCTCGCTGGTCATTGGCTGAGCGGGGAGGATCTGGTCCGGCTCCTCCCCGCCCCCAGTGACACAATAGCAGCTCCCTCCAAGATGGCGGCGGCGGCGGCGGACCCGGGAGCTGGGAACCCGCAGGCTGGAGACTCCTCTGGCGGGAGCACGGGGAGCGGGTTACCGTCCCCGGGGGAGCAAGAGCTGAGCCAGCGCCTGCAGCGCTTGTACCCTGCTGTCAATCAGCACGAGACGCCGCTGCCGCGCTCCTGGAGCCCCAAGGACAAGTACAACTACATCGGCCTCTCCCAGGGCAACCTCCGCGTCCACTACAAAGGTATTGGCTGGTTTGACCGTAGTGGGGAAAGACTGGAGCATCTGCGGGGCGGCTATGGTTCTCGACCTCTGCCGGGTCAGGGCCCTTTCCCGGCCCTCGTGCTCTGGGTTAGGCCTTAGCCCAGCGGGGTGTCCGGGGTGGTCTAGCTGACCAGGCCGAAGGCTGACTGCCCGCTTTGCTCTGCCCTGAGAAACCCGAGGTCCACAGAAGTGCAACAGGTGTCCAGACCCATTGCTGGGCAGGAATTTCCACCCGAAGCCTTCCCTACTTGTCCTGGGATGGCTCCAACTCCAGCTGGGCCCTTCACCACCCTTTAGTTTTGCTTATATCTAAAGAAAAGGGTGGTCATAACCCCACCATTAGCCAGGGGCCCATGGGTTTGCTTTTCTGCCAGACATTCCATACTGAGCCAGGGATTCTGCACTAACCTTTAGCATTGGTCTTCCAGTGCCTCCTTCTGCTGGGCTCCCTCCTATGTGGGCTACCCAGTTCTTGGGAGACTGGTAGCAGCACAGGGGACTTTCACATAGGTACCCATACTCTCTGCACCCTGTTTTTTTTCTGTATGGGAAACATTGTCTCAGGCAGGGCTGCTATTCTCAGGAGGAGGTGAGCCAAAGGTAGGTGGTTTACATGGTTGCTTAGTTGTCTCTAATTTTCCCTTGGACCGTGCGAGGGCTTTCTCTGACCACTGAGAGGTAAGTTTTTTTTTTTTTTTTAATTTGTTTTTAGTTTTTATTAAAGAAATTGTGGATTTACAGAGCAATCATACATAAAATACAGGAGATGAGCTTTTGAGCTCTGCTGAAGTTGCCAAGGAACAAAGAAGAATGAAGCTTCCATTTGCATCTTCTGCTGAAATTTCTTTCCTGCTCTGTCCTATTAGGTCATGGCAAAAATCACAAAGATGCAGCCTCAGTGCGCGCCACCCACCCCATACCTGCTGCCTGTGGCATTTATTACTTCGAGGTGAAGATTGTCAGCAAAGGAAGAGATGGGTAAGCCTCTGGTTAGCACTCTGTTTCCCCAACATTGACCTGTGCCCTGTGGTCAGAGTTAGACCACTTGTGGTGTCCGATAGGAACTGCTGAACTGCATCTATATGGCCAATATATAGTGAGTTGTGAGTCTGGGCTGCAGAGGATTGAATGGTGGACTGTTTCAGTTCCCTGGCTGTAGGCATAGCTTGGTCTAAGAAGCATACCTTGATGACAAGTAGGTTAGTTGGAGGTGGAGAGGATTTCTTTTTATTGATGATGTCATGAGATACTTCACAGGTCACGGAAGCAAATAACAAGCGTACGTTAACAACTCAGTGTCCAGATTGGGGTTTCCCCCTTCAGTTAAGTGTTTGTGACTTCCCTCCTTTCATACCCTTGGCACATTCAAGATTTTTATGGCATTTAGTCATGCAGTGGCCTCAGTAGGCTTCAAAGGAATAGTAGAGTTTTGGCAGCATTCATCAAAGCTGTGGCAGCCTCTGGCCTGTCATCTCAGGGTAAACAGCATACACATGGTCAGAGTCAGGTGACTTTGCTGCCCATAAATTTGTTTTTCAATCCAGGGACTTGAGTACCAGTTGTACCAGCTTTAGAAGGTCCTCATTAAAGTCAGCATTAGGAAGACTCCCTATTTGAGGGTGATCTAAACAGACACAGGAAATCAGAGGGAATACTGGAGGGAGATTTTTCATTTCTCTTTTTCTTCTTCTCCCTTTTTTTTACAGTGAATGTACCAAGTAGGTGCTTATGAAATAACATGATTGTGGCTACCTTGGAAAGGTTTTCCATCAGGTCTGGTATGGGAAATTTACCAACCTCACCAGTGATTTTTGTGTCAACCTTGAGTGTGTATTCTTGAGCATTCAAAATACTTCCTCTCTTCTAGGGACTGTTCCTCTTGTGGCATATGCAAAATGCCCAGCCAAGGGGTTGTGCTAGAGCAGGACTGCCAGAGTCAGAGCTCTGCCTGCTTCCTCAGTGATGTCGAATTTGGCTGTGGCCTTGTGTAGGTCTTGGAGCTTCATTTATTTGTCTGGACTGTGGGAAGTTAGTCCAGCATCTTAGCTTCCTTTAACCACAGAATTCTGTGATTCTGATTCTGATGAAGGGAAGCTATTGCATCTTTCATTTTTATCTCCATCTAGTACATTTACAGATAGGAAATTTATATTAATAGAAGGCTTTAATACCCCCACTTTCTCTTCCCACCATCTGATAAAACACATATATTGGATGTGCTTCAACTAGTATGAATCAGATGGCCTCCTAAAACAAAACAAACCAATATCTCCCCAAGATGGTTACAGTGTAGAATAAAATGTTGGTATTGGAGTTACCATCTTGCCAAAGAAACTGAGGGGCATTTCTTAAACTCTTGGGGAGAAAAATGGATTGTTTCTCTTTGGCTTTATCATACATAACAGCTGAGCTCTTGAGAGAAGAGGGCAGCTTTTCAGAAGGGGAATCTTTAAACCTAGAGATCTGGATTCCTTCCACTGACTTAATATTTCAGTTTTAAGTGGCTTTTACTGGAAAAGGCCCTGTTATTTTGTCAACTTGCCTTATTGTAGGTGTTGCCTGCAAGTCTAAGAAAGCTGAGCATCTTCTCCCAACTTCTACTCCCAACATTTTTCATGTGGTAAATATAGCTGATAAGCTGACCTGGAAACCTCAGTTTTAAAAAGGTCCTGGGTTATGTATGCCTGTGGTGGCCAGCTTCAATTGACCATTGTCTGGTGGCCAGTGATTGACTGTCTCCTCCTTGTCTCTTTATGGAATACCTTAAAGCTTTCTCATGGCTGGGATGTAGCCACATGTTGGAATGGGTAGGTGTGGTTTTGACGAAGCCAGCAACAATTACAGAGCAGGTATTGACCAGCTTGTGTCCTTTTCCCATTGATGCTGGAGATGTGTTTCTGACCCTAGTTTGGTCTGTAACCCAAGTGTTCACCAATTGTGGAACTTTCCTGTATTATCTAGTTTGATCCTCCTAGTGCCTCTGGGAAGTGGCTGGAGCAGATACGGATATACACGTTTTTTGGGTGAGCCCTGGGCCCTTGAGATATAGACTTGCCCTGGCTGCAGTGTTTAGGGTGTGCAGTGGAGTACCCTAACATGTCAGATGTCCTTCCCTGATCTTGCACACATGTCCATGCTGCTGCTGCTTTTCCCTGTTGTGGCTGTCATTGTATCCCTTCCCTGGGTAGAGTGAAGGAATGGCCAGTTGGATTCTTAGGGGACCATGGTGTTAGGGGACAGAGCTGAATGGTGCTTAGTGCTGAGTGGGGCCAGAGAAGTGTGGTGTGCTCCAGGTAGGCTTGATTGACTTACCATCCCATTGACCTGTAAACGTTTTTCTGTAGATTTGAATATGGTCCTCTTTTGTAAAGGGTGTTTATATCGTTGTTGTTAATATTATTGTTCTTCAGAATGACCTTTGTTTTGACAATGTCCTTTGTAGAAGAACTCACTCAACTGGTCTCATCAGAATGGTTTCGTCTCAAGTATTCAGAGATATTTATTCATACGTCGTATGTGCCGGGCTCCATGCTAGGTGCAGGGAAAACAAAGATAAAACCAGCACAGGAAGGCTCTGTCCTCAGCAAGTCTGTGGCCTGCCCAGCTGAGAGTGGACTGAAAGACTCTCTGTGATAGAAGGGAGAACCTGGGCATGGTTGTAGGAGTTTCCTAGCAGGCGAGGCTGGTGTGGACCTGTAATGACTCTGGTCAGTCATTAGCTTGATCTCAGCACTGGGCTTTCTGGATACTCTCTAAATGTAAGGGAAAACTGTGGAGAGAGTAGGGCTTGTTTGAACAGGAGCGTGTCCAGACTGATGGGCTTCCAATACATTTTGCTGAGTCATCAGAACTCAGTCACCAGAACTGAAGAAGCTGGTCTGGTGGCATAAGGAGACATCAGAATCTACCAGTGGTGTCAGGAGATAAGGGGTATAGGATTGGTCTTGCCAGGAAGTCAAGGAGGCCCTGAAACTGAGGGTTCCAAGAAGAAAAAACTTCTTTGGGCAGATTGCATGGACCTGTAGGTGTCCCTAGTTCTTAGTGATGACACATGTAGGGTGTGTCATCACTACATGTGGCCAGGCTGGCAGATGCTCCAGTGTGGCCCTCAAAATAGACTGTAACATCATCTTAGTAGAGCCCTCCTGACATGTGATGGGTGGCTCTAACCAAGAACAGCAATCCTAGATGGGGTGGAGGGTGGGGTGGAGAGGTTTTCAGACTGCCTTTGCTCATTCCTGCAGCTGACTTCCTTTGGCCAGGCAGTAGCATACTCATCCATTAATCCCACACACTGGCATGTAGCATCCATTGCTTTGTCCCAGTCTCAGGCCTGGATTCCAAGAGCACAGGCATAAGGCCCTGCCCATGAGGAGATCAGTTTAGAGGGAATACACATGCACATGTGCACATGACCTCCAACGGTGATGGAAAAAGGGCTGATCTATGGTGTGTGGTGGGTCCAGAGATGGCCCAGAGGACAGACAGCCTTCTCCTGTATTTCAGGATTTGGGATGACTTCACGAAAGAGGTGATGATACTAAATCTGGAAAGATGACTTAGAGTATTGTAGGTGAACACAGTGAGAAGCAGATGCTTCAGGCAGCAGGGACAGTGGAACCCGGAGCACTAGTTGGCAGAGACCATGTCCACAATATCTGGTTACCAGGGTGAAGAGCCTGAATCATGTCCTGAGGGCAGTTAGCATTGTGTAGGGGCTTTGGATCTGATCCCATTTTTGAGAGTGGATAGGTAAGAAGAGACTCTGCAGGTTTGGTTCAACCTATCCCCTCTGGCTGAGTGCCCTGTCTAGTGTGGGCCAGTGGCTTTAGGTTCTTGATTCCAGGCCCAGCTGGTTCTTTTTTTTCCCACAGCTGGTTGTCTTTTTTTCTCTCTTGGTTGGCTTTTCTTCTGTATGGTGGGATGCAGAGGAGATATTGAAGACTGGTGGCCAGGGAGGATTCTTGGATGGAAAAGAACTTGTGCTGGAGTTCTTAGGTATTTTCGGTTTCACCACCTACCATTTGAATGACCACGCACTCCTATTTTTCATGCCCAGGTATCTCATGGGTCAGAATTACCCACAGTAATTTTCAAGGAGACCCAGAGAGAGCCATTCAGTCAATTAAGATCTTACCTGCCATGTTCCTAGTCTGGAGAGCTACCTGAGCCCAGGCCCTCCAGTCTAGGAAGAGCCTACGGTTAGTCTCCTACTCTGGGTCCCCCTGATTCCAGTTTCTGTGCATTGTGTAGAGCCATGGAGAAGTTTGGCATTCATCTGTGTACCTGGGGAAGGCTTTGTCCTGCTTGCCCTGGGACACAGGTGCTGGCTTTGCCTAAGGCAGGTACAAAGGATCGTACCCTATTCTCCCTGACTATTTCCCTGGGGCTGATGGACTCACATGCAGATGCTGCATCTCTCACTAGGTAACATATTGCGCTTTTTCTGGAGACATGGAATGTTTGGGTTCTGGAGCATCTTGGAGTGCTATATTGCTTCTGGGTTGGTCATGAAAGTGCTGGTCTAGTTGGGAATACTGGGGTGTAACTCTGGCATGAGGTGAGAGAGCTGGAGACCACATGGTGTCCCCTTTACAGATAAGACCTATTCTTTTTTTGCATGGGCAGGCACTGGGATTTGAACCTGGGTCTCTGGCATGGCAGGCGAGAATTCTGCTACTGAGGTAGGACCTGTTCTTGCCCTGAGCATATCTAGACTTCTTGGGACCTCCCAACTCACTATATGTGCCACCCAGGCTCCAACCATGAGCTGAGGGTGGGGATTGTGGCTGCTTTCTTTGTAACAGGGGCCTTCCTTGGTCAAGGATCAGCCTTTAGAGAAAGTCCTAGAATTCACTTCACCTCTGCACCTCCATTGTCTTTTTTTTTTTTTTTTTTTTTTTTTTTTTTTTTTAATGTTTTTTATTGTAAAAATATAACATACATACAAAGCAAAAAAAAAACACAGTGATTTTCAAAGCACACTTCAACAAGTTGTTACAGAACAGATCCCAGAGTTTATCATGGGCTACCATTCCACCATCTCAGATTTTTCCTTCTAGCTGCTCCAAAACGCTGGAGGCTAGAAAGAATATTAATAAGCGATTCAGCAGTCATGCTCATTTCTTAAATCTTATTTTCTCTCTGATTTCTCCTCCTCCTCCTCTGATCCCTCTCCTAATCTATAGCACCTTTAGGCAATGCACATTCTAACTTTTTCATGTAGGAAAGGAATATTGACACTAGAGGATGGGGGATGTAATCAATCAATAATCTTGGAAAAGCTGGTCCTTCTGGGTTTCAGGGTTTATCTGACCTAGGAACCCTCCTGGAATTATATGTTCCAGGAAAGCAAACTAAGTGCATGAAATCTTTATAGAGGCTCAGTTTGAACCTCAGGTGTTCCTAAGAGTAACAGGTGTGGTATTGGTTGGGGTTTAGCAAACTATGACAATTAGCACTATCAAACTGAAGCTTGCATAAGAATAGCCCCCTGGATAGTATCTTGACTCTACTTGATCTCTTTTAGCCACTGATGCCTTATTTTTATTTTTTAAGATTGCCTACATTTTGTTTTATTACTTTAGAAATCTGTTTCCTTTGCGTAGGATTTATTTTCATCATTTTAAAAACAAATTAATAGCACCTTCCTGTGGAACAAAAATAAAGTAAATAAAGCAAAAAAGTTCTCATTCTGCTTGGCTGTAATATGAAGCCTCTACTGTCTGGTTTAACTAATAAGTGAAAGTTGGGGCTGCAACTTTCAAAGCTGCACAGGTGTCTATCCCAGATCTCCCTTTGATAACCATCCATGTAGAAATCCCTAGCTCACAGAGAGCAATCTCCGGCAGCCCTGAACTCGGGGGTCCCTGGTTTGCACTTCTGGTCAAGGATGGGATTGTGTCAAGGAGTGCTGGCGTTTAGGAGAGATTCATGTTGCACTGTTTTCCTTTGTCCTGGATTTAGTGAGGTCATCTCTGGCAAATTCTGTATCATGTTTACTGTATTGAGAGTTTTTTGCAAGAACTGTTTAGAGATTCCATAGGCTTCCTGGAGGATGGTCAGAAAGAGTGGTTGGTTGCATTTTGGCTCGGTTCCACTTTTTTTTTCTTTCAGCAAACTTCTTTTTTAATTTTTAAATTTTATTTATTAAACATACCAACATAAAAACACAAACATTCTTATCATATCATTCCATTTTTGATATATAATCAATAACTCACAATATCATCGCATAGTTGTATATTCATCATCACGATCATTTCTTAGAACATTTGCATCAGTTCAGAAAAAGAAATAAAAGGAAAACAGAAAAAAATTAATACATACCGTACCCCCTACCCCTCCTTTTCATTGATCACTAGGATTTCAATCTACTAAATTTATTTTAACATTTGTTCCCCCATTATTTATTTATTTTTAATCCATATGTTTTACTCGTCTGTCTATAAGGTAGATAATAAGAGCATCAGATACAAGGTTTTCACAATCACACAGTCCCATTGTGAAAGCTATATCATTATACAATCATCTTCAAGAAACATGGCTACTGGAACACAGCTCTACGTTTTCAGGCAGTTCCCTCCAGCCTCTCCATTACAACTTAACTAAAAAGGTGATATCTATATTATGCATAAGAATAACCTCCAAGATAACCTCTCAACTCTGTTTGGAATCTCTCAGCCATTGACACTTTATTTTGTCTCATTTCCCTCTTCTCCCTTTTGGTCGAGAAGGTTTTCTCAATCCCTTGATACTGAGTCCCAGCTCATTCTAGGATTTCTGTCCCACATTGCCAGGAAGGTCCACACCCCTGGCAGCCATGTCCCATGTAGAGAGGGGGAGGGCAGTGAGTTTGCTTGCCCTGTTGGCTGAGAGAGGCCACATCTGAGCAACAAAAGAGGTTTTCTTGGGGGTGCCTCTTAGATCCAATTTTAAGTAGGCTTAGCCTATCCTTTGCGGTATTAAGTTTCATATGAACAAACCCCAGGATTGGAGACTTGGCCTATTGCTTGGTTGTCCCCACTGCCTTTGAGAATGTCAAGAATTCTCCACTTGGGGAAGTTGAATTTCCCCCCTTTCTCACCATTCCCCAAAGGGGACTTTGCAAATACTTTTTAATTCACTGTTCAGATCACTCTGGGATTTATCGGGGCATCATTCTGGACAAACCTACAAAATCTCATGCCCTACTAAAGGTCCCATGTACTATGGTGTTCAATTAAGCTGTCCATATAAGTTATAATAGGAAATGTACTAGTCAAAATGTAAATTTTGTACCAAATAAACGTTTTTTGCTTTAGTTTCACACATAAGTTGAAGTTTTAAAATATTAATTACCATCTATTTTCAACACCCTGCTGTATTGACATTCCTTTGTTCTTCCTCATGCAAAAGCATTTTTAAATTTGTACATTTAATCACTATCATTATACACTTTAGGCATTCCTAGATGATACCATCTCAGTCTTTATCGTCTGTCTTCCTTCTGATTTCATTTGTGCCCCTAGGCCTCCTCCTTCTATCATTCTCACATTCAGCTTCATTCGGTGTATAACATTATTATATTATAGTTAGGTAGTATTGTGCTATCCATTTCTGAATTTTTACAATCAGTCCTGTTGCACAATCTGTATCCCTTCAGCTCCAATTACCCAGTATCTACCCTATTTCTAATACCTGATGGTCTCTGTTACCAACTGAAGTTTTCCAAGTTCATTCACTAATGTCAGTTCATACACTGATGCCTTATTTTAATTCGCATCTTATCCCCCTTTTGGTCTGGAAGGCGTTGATTCCACAGTGCCAGGACCAGACTCATCCCCAGAAGTCAGCCCTTTGCCAGAGAGATTTTCACCCTTGAATGTCATGTCCCATGTAGCCCCATTGTCTTCTAATTCTCCTGAATGCTTGGTCTTTTCGCTATATGGGTCACCATGTAAGGGAGCTTCCCTGATAGAGGGGCAGCATGAGTTCATCAGGGCAAGGACTGGAGCACAGGATGATGGCCTCAGCAACTCTGTGTAGCAGGTATGGTTGTGCCATTTGTATTCTAGAGCCATTGGGAAGGAATCAAAGTGGATCTCCATGGTTGGGAGTTAAGGTAGAAGGAAAGATTCATTTCTGGGAGAGGGATTTATCATACTGTGTCTAAATACAAGGCTGTCTCTGCCTTTCTGTCCAAAACTAGATAAAATGTCTCTGTAAGTGCTCTAGGATCTTTGCTGTTGTTTTGTCATAATTGAAATGTGAAGTTATGAATCTGTTGCTAGAAATGAGGTGATGGAACGGAGCATGAAGTAGACTGTGTGGGGAAATGAGGGAGGGCTGGGTAAATCTTTTCTACACCTGTTATACCTCTCATCCTCTCCTACTTCTTGGACCTTAGAGTTAGAGAGATGGCTTGAGATTTCAGGGAAGTTTAATTTAGGTCAGGGTTGGCAAGTGACGAGGCTCATATACCTCCACTGGTCTGTTAGCTTATGTGACAAGCAGTCTTTCTTAATGAGTCCAAATGAAACCCCAGAATTTTTCTCAGTGCACAACATTCCAGGCAGCTGATAATTTTTGGTCACTTTCATCATGAGTTGAAACTACTGGCCTTCAAGACCAAGGTGGTTAGATGATGAGAAGTGGAGAGAGAAAGGATGGTTTTGTCTAGATAGTCTGAGGGCTCTTCGAAAGGATGGTGCTAAGGTAGAGCATTTTACAAGGGCAACTAATTGGGAGGGAAAGACAAGTGATAAGGAGTAGTTTTAATAATTGGTGATGTTGTGTTTGTTGGTGCTTAGTCATTATGGAGCAATGAAAATTGTCTAAAATTTGAGTGCTGCTGATTGTACAACCAAGCAAGGATACTGTAAGACACAGCTTGTTTATTTTGGACATTATCCATGATGTCCAACAGATGGAGGGAACTAAAGGATACAATGACAGAGAAGCACAATGGCGAATGATGATACATTTATATGATGGTATATGGTATGGTTACAAAAAGGAAAGGCATCGAGAGGCACACCACGAATTGAATAAACCTTGGGGACAACGTGTTGTGCAAAAGAAGCCAGAAACAAAAGAATAAATATGGTAAGGTCTCTCTTATAAAATACTTATAAGAAAATGGTAGTTTAGATTGCAAGTCCTTATAGCAGCCACTGTGGTGCCAGGAGTTTATCAGTGCTTAGTTATATTTGTTGTTATTGTTTTTAAAATCAAAATGCATTTTAATTTTATATGTAGATAATTTTTAATTATAAAAGAATACATAGGATCTTTAAACATCTAATGAAATGTCGTTTTAACAATAACAGAGGTGTAAGTTTAAACAAATGCAGGTTTATTGCCCTATGTACGTTGTCTCAGTAGCAGCTAGTACAGAAAACAGAAACCATTCTAGGTATTTTCAGCAGAAAGAGGTTTAATACACAGAATTTGATACAAAATCATTGTGGCTTAGATTTTCCAGATAATAGTGGGTAGGTTACTTGAATAAGACCCTGTTAAAAACAGTGAAAGTTGCTAGGTAAAACAGTACAGACCAACAAACTCAAGGTCAATTTCTGGGTGAACACCTGCAACCAGAGAGTTAAGAGTAATGTCTGAAAACATAAGGGCATATGTCATGCCCGCACACAGGGTTTTCACTCTGTAGTTACAAGCGAGGCAGAGGATAGGACCCAGATACAGGGTCTGATGGGAGCCTTCCCACATTAAGATTGGGTACGAAATGGCTGCATCCTCTGGGTAAGGGCAGTATAATTGGTGTTTGAATGTGGCAGGCTCTGGGAACTCAAGGCTCTGTACTTGAGGCTTCGTCAGCCCTTTAGAGTAGGAACCCATAACCTGGTATATAAGTCACCTGCCTAGGGCCACCTGGGGGGGGGCTATTCTGCCCTTTTTCCATTTGGTGGATTGCCTGGTACTTTTTTTTGACCCTGACCCATGCTCAGAAACACCATACTCCATGCAAATGTATCCTAACTTGAGTACCCTTTAGCTTCCGACTTTTTCTTTCTTGGATAATGCTGGAGCCAGGTCCATTCATCTCCATAACTCTCCCCTCCCAGTGGGGCATTGTACAGAGTTGGGGCTCAGTTGGTAGATGTGTGGCTTGCCGATAGAGGGGAAGGTTGGGTGTGTGGCTGCTGATGGAACAGCTTGCACACAGTAGTCAAAGTCATGTTAGGGGGCTGTGGCTTTAAGAGGGTCCATCAGGCTATGAAGTAAAATCTCTCCCCAGTGCCAGATATTAGCCCCCACTTCACAGCTAATCTCAATTGGTGTTTTTCCTGAAATGTCTCCCCAGGACCATTTTGCAGCTACAGTCCAGGCTTCCTCTCTGTTGTGGAGGCTGTTGATTTCTTTATCTGAGATAGGTTCTGATAGTTATAAAATTACTAGCCTGCTGAGTTCAGCCTGTTAAACTGTGGCTTAAGTTCAGCCTGTTAAACTGTGGCAGAGGTGTTAGATGTCAATATTAAACTGTCACGTGAGATTCTGGAGCTTCTGGGGGTCAGGTGAGATTCTGGAGCTTCTGGGGATCAGGTGAGATTCTGGAGCTTCTGGGGATCAGGTGAGATTCTGGAGCTTCTGGGGGTCAGGTGAGATTCCAGTGGAGACTGGCCCTTTCATCTGAGAGGGTTAGCAGCAGAGCTGGTATCTCCCTCCATCCCCCAAAAGCCATTTCATCCCTGAGGCAGAGGGCCTTACCACTTCTCTCTTCTCTCTATCTTCATCACTTCCTACCAGAGCTCTGTGGGTCTGGAGACATCTAGTTGATGGAGCTTAAATTAAAAATGTTCAGGTCCCATAGGAATTGGTTCCTGTATCTTATGCAACATTTATTAAAAGTGCTTGTGGATTTGCCAGCCCATAAAACCCAGCTTCCCTCTAGGAAGAAATTGATAGTAAGTAAAAAGAACTGGATCCATCTGTGTTCTTCAGTGTTGTCATTTGCAGTGTGCTTGTGGTGAGGGACTTCTAGTCCTGAAATGAGGCTAGGATACACTACTTTCTGCCAAGGTGTGTACCAAGATCTTCTTTGTCTCATTGGGAGAAGCCAGATGAGTCTCTTGCTGGTGTGTAGACCATAGGGACCTGCTTGGTGACTCTTTGCTGTTCCAGGATTCTGTCACCCCATCTTGCACATGCATCTGGGTCTAGTGCAGTCAGAACAGTATACAGACGTCATTTGCCAAGAATTGAAGTCTCTAGGCCAGATCTGGGATGGAGCCTACATGTCATTTAGTCCAACCTCTCCTTTTCTGATGAAGAACCTGAGATGGGTTGAAAACCAAGACCCACAGTCCTGAATTAGGCTGGTGTGTCTGAGGCTGGGCTTTCAGAGTCAGGTGATCTCTCTGGAGCCCTGCTGCGAAGTGTTCCTGTCACTTTACAGCTCTTCAGTTGGTTCCCTTCAGGAGGCAGGAAAGGAATGTTGGACTTGTTGCCAAAGGAGTTCCCTGTGTGGACTCTCAGATTAGGTGGGGGATTACAGCAAAAGAGTGGTCTCCCTCTCTAGAGGCCTGCTCTTCATATGTGATGTGAAGGGTATGAGAATGAAGTCCCCCAGGTTTTTTTTTTTTAATTTTTAATGTGGTTTTATTGAGATATATTATATATTTACATACCATACAATCATTTAAAGTGTACAATTAACGGTTCACAGTATCATCATATAGCAGTACATTCATTATTACAATAAATTTTTTTTAAGTGTTAAACTTTTTAAAAAATTTTATTAATAAAACCAATCAACATACAATATGAACATTCTTTTTTTATCACATAGTTGTATATTCAACATCATGATTATTTCTTAGAACATTTGCATCAATTTAGAAAAAGAAATAAAAGGAAAACAGAAAAAAATTCATACATAACATACCCCTTACCCCTCCCTTTCATTGATCACTAGGATTTCAATCTACTAAATTTATTTTAACAGTTTTTCCCCCTATTTATTTATTTATTTTTAATCCATATGTATTACTCATCTGTCCATAAGGTAGATAAAAGAAGCATCAGACACAAGGTTTTCATTACACAGTCACATTGCGAAAGCTATGTCATACAATCATCTTCAAGAAACATGGCTACTGGAACACAGTTCTACATTTTCAGGCAGTTCCCTCCAGCGTCTCTCTTAAGCCTTAACTAAAAAGGTGATATCTATATAATGTGTAAGAATAACCTCCAAGATAGCCTCTCGATTCTGTTTGTACTCTCTTAGCCACTGACACTTTATTTTGTCTCATTTCTCTCTTCCCCCTTTCGGTTGAGAAGGTTTTCTCAATCCCTTGGTGGTGAGTCCCACCCAGCGCATTCTAGGATCTCTGTCCCACGTTGCCAGGAACGTCCATACCCCTGGGAGTCATGTCCCATGTAGAGAGGGGGAGGGCAGTGAGTTTGCTTGCTGTGTCGGCCGAGAGAGAGAGGCCACATCTGAGCAACAGAAGAGGTTCTCTTGGGGGTAACTCTTAGGCCTAATTTTAA
Source organism: Myrmecophaga tridactyla (assembly GCA_004026745.1). NCBI lineage: Eukaryota > Metazoa > Chordata > Mammalia > Pilosa > Myrmecophagidae > Myrmecophaga > Myrmecophaga tridactyla. The sequence goes on from PVIY010017005.1 coordinate 23,838, forward strand.
GTAGGCATAGCCTATCCTTTGTGGGATTAAGTTTCATATGAACAAACCCCAGGATTGGAGGCTTGGCCTATTGCTTTGGTTGTCCCCACTGCTTGTGAGAATATCAAGAATTCTCCACTTGGGGAAGTTGAATTTTCCCCCCTTTCTTACCATTCCCCCACGGGGACTTTGCAAATACATTTTTATTCATTGTTTAAATCCTTCTGGGTTTTATCGAGGCATCACTCTTGACAAACCTACAAAATCTCTACTAAAGGTTCCATGTACTTACGGTGTTTAATTAAGCGGTTCACATAAGTTATAGTAGGAAATGCACTATTTGAAATATAACTTTTGTACCAAATAAACATTTTTCTTAATTATTTTATTTTTTTAAATACCAAAAAACACCAAACAAACACAAACATTCCTATTTTGATCATTCCATTCTACATATATAATCAGTAGTTTACAATATCATCACATAGTTGCATATTCATCATCATGATCATTTCTTGGAACACCAAATAAACATTTTTTGCTTTAGTTTTCACACTAAAACTAAGTTAAAGTTTTAAAATATGAATTACCATTTATTTTCAGCACCCTGTGTTATTGACATTCTTTTGTTCTTCCTCATGCAAAACATTTTTAAATATGTACATTTAGTCACTACCATTGTACACGCTAGGCATTCCTAGATGATACCATCTCAGTCTTTATCGTCTGTCTTTCCTTCTGACTTCATTTGTGCCCCCAAGCCTCCTTCCTCTATCATTCTCACATTCAGCTTCATTCAGTTTTCTAACATTGTATTACGGTTAGGTAGTATTGTGCTATCCATTTCTGAATTTTCACACTCACTCCCATTGCGTGATTTGTAGCCCGTCAGTTCCAATTACCCAGTATCTACCCTGTTTCTATCTCCTGATCACCTCTGTTTTTAACTGAAATTCTCCAAGTTCATTCATTAATGTTAATTCATATCAGTGAGATCATACAGTATTTGTCCTTTTGTTTCTGGCTAATCTCACTCAGCATAATGTCCTCAAGGTCCATCCATGTTGTTACATGCTTCATGACTTTATTCTGTCTTATAGCTGCATAATATTCCATCATATGTATATACCACAGCTTGCTTAGCCACTCATCTGTTGATGGACATTTGGGCTGTTCCCATCTCTTGGTAATTGTAAATAATGCTGCTATAAGCATTGGTGTACAAATTTCCATTTGTGTCCTTGCCCTCATGTTCTCTGAGTAATCTAGCAATGGTATTGCTGGATCATATGGCAATTCTATACTTAGCTTCCTGAGGAACAATCACACTGTCTTCCACAGCGCTTGTACCATTTGACATTCCCACTAACAGTGGATAAGTGTGCCTCTTTCTCCTGTACAGCATTTGTTTTCTGTTTTATTGATATTGGCCATTCCGGTGGTTGTGAGATGATGTCTCATTGTGGTTTTGATTTGCATTTCCCTATTAGCCAGGGAAGTTGAGCATCTTTTCATGTGGTTTTTGGCCATTTGTATTTCCTTTTCTGAGAAGTATCTGTTCATGTCTTTTGCCCGTTTCGTAATTGAGTTGTCTGTCTTTTTGTTATTGAGTTGAACAATGTCTTTATATATTCTGGATACTAGACCTTTATCTGATATATCATTTCCAAATATTGTCTCCCATTATGTAGGCTGTCTTTTTACTTTCTTGACGAAATTCTTTGATGGACAAAAGTGTTTAATTTTGAAGAGTTACCTTTTCTTTCTTTCTTCAGTGCTCCTGCTTTGGGTGTAAAGTCTAGGAAACCACCTCCTGTTATAAGATTGATAAGATATTTCCCTGTATTTTCTTCTAAACGTTTTATGGTCTTAGATCTAATGTTTAGGTCTTTGATCCATTTTGAGTTATTTTTGTGTAGGGTGTGAGATATGGATCCTCTTTCATTCTTTTGTGTGTGGATATCCAATTCTCTAGGCAACATTTATTTTTTATTTTTACTTATTTATTTAACTTTTAAAAAGGGGAATATAATAGTTGCAAGTTTACAGTTCTAAGACAGTGAAAAATGTCCAAATTAAAGCAAGGCAGGGAATGTCCAAAGTAAGGCATCAGGGAAAGGTACCTTGGTTCAAGAAGGTCAATGGTGTTCAGGGTTTCTCTCTCAGCTGGAAAGGCACATGGCGACATCTGCTAGCTTTCTCTCTTCATTTCCTAAGGCTTCTTCATTGGCTTCCCTGGCACTGTCTATTCTGTTGGTGCTTGTGTCTTCTGTCAGTTCTAAAGGCTCTAAAGCCTTTTCCAAAATGGTTCCCTCTTAAAGGGGTTCAGTAAGCAACCCCACCTTAAGTGTGTGGAGACACATTTTCATGGAAACCATCTAATTAAAAATGAGTGGGTCATATCTCCTTGGAAACAATAAAAAAGTTTCCACCCAGCAATTTTGAATGAGGATTAAAAGACATGGCTTTTCTGGGGTACATAATAACTTCAAACTGGCACATTCCACCCTTTGAACACACAAAAGACATGTTCTTTCCAAACGCAAAATACATTCATTTCATAACAATATCAGAAATCCTTAAACCTTTTCAGTAACAATACAAAGTCAGAAACAGTACAAAATCTCATCAAAGTTAGCTAAAGGCATGGTGGGTCCTAAGGCAAAATTATCCCTTAGCTCTGGACCTGTAAATAAAACTCATAACAAGTTATCTGCTGCCAATGTACAAAGGAGGAACAGTCATAGGATACATGTTTCCGTTTCCATAGGGAGAAACTGAAGGAACATAGGGGTTGTTCCTGGACCTAAGCAGTTTTGGAAACCTGCAGGACAAACTCCATTAGATTTCATAGTCTGAGAGTCATTTATCTTCAGGGCTTTAGACAGTGGCAGTTCCACCCTTTCCAAGGGCCTATGCAGTGGCCTGCCTCTCTCTGAATGCAACCTTGGGGGACAATTGGGAGACCACTTTTTTCTCAGCTCCACTTTCTCCAAGCATTGGGACTGCGCCCAGGTTCTCTGCCATCTCCAGGGCACACACTCAACCCCTCCAAAACAATGAAGGCACCATTTATTGAAGAGACTGTTCTGTCCCAGGTGAGTTGGCTTGATTGCCTTATCAAAGATCAATTGCCCACAGATGAGAGGGTCTATACCTGAACACTTTATTCGATTCCATTGGTCAGTATATCTATCTTTATGCCAGCACCACGCTGTTTTGAGCACTGTAGCTTCATAATATGCCTTAAAGTCAGGTAGCATGAGGCCTCCAACTTCATTTTTCTTTCTCAGGATATTTTCAGCTATTCAGGGCACCCTGCCTTTCCAGATAAATTTGGTTATTGGTTTTTCTATTTCTGAAAAGTAAGTTTTTGGGATTTTAATTGGTATTGTATTGAATCTGTAAATCAATTTAGGTAGAATTGACATCTTAATTATATTTAGTCTTCCAATCCATAAACACGGTATGCCCTTTCATTTATTTAGGTCTTCTGTGATTTCTTTTGACTATTTCTTGTAGTTTTCTTTGTATGGGTCTTCTGTATCTTTAGTTAAGTTTATTCCTAAATATTTTATTCTTTTGGTTGCAATTGTAAATGGATTTTTTTTTCTTGATTTCCCCTCAGATTGTTCATTACTAGTGTATAAAAACACTACAGATTTTTGAGTGTTGATCTTGTAACCTGACACTTTGCTGTACTCATGTGTTAGCTCTAGTAGTTTTGCTGTGGATTTTTCAGGGTTTTCAACATATAGTATCCTATCATCTGCAAACTGTGAGAGTTCTACTTCTTCCTCTCCAGTTTTGGTGCCTTATATATTTTTTTCTTGTCTAATTGCTCTGGCTAGAACTTCCAACACAGTGTTGAATAACAGTGGTGATAGTGGACATCCTTGTCTTGTTCCTGATCTTAGGGGGAAAGTTTTCAGTTTTTCCCCATAGAGGATGATGGTTAGCTGTGGGTTTTTCATATATTCCCTTTATTATATTGAGGAAGTTCCCTTCTATTCCTATCCTTTGAGGTGTTTTCAACAAGAAAGGATGTTGAATTTTGTCAAATGCCTTTTCTGCATCAATTGAGATGATCATGTGGTTTTTCTGCTTTGATTTATTGATATGGTGTATTACATTAATTGGTTTTCTTATGTTGAACCATCCTTGTATACCTGGGATGAACCTTAATTGGTCATGGTGTATAGTGTTTTTAATGTGGTGCTGTATTCGATTTGCAAGAATTTTGTTGAGAATTTTTGCATCTGTATTCATTAGAGAGATTGGTCTGTAGTTTTCTTTTCTTGCAGTATCTTTGTGTGGCTTTGGTATGAGGGTGATGTTGGCTTCGTAGAATGAGTTGGGTAGCTTTCCCTCCTCTTCAATTTTTTTTAAAGAGTGTGAGCAGGATTGGTACTAATTCTTTCTCGAACGTTTGGTAGAATTCACGTGTGAAGCCATCTGTTCCTATACTTTTCTTTTTGGGGAGGTTCTTAATGACTGATTCAATTCCTTTACTTGGTGTTGGTTTGTTGAGGTTGTCTGTTTCTCGAGTGAATGTTGGTTGTTCATGCCTTTTAGAAACGTGTCCATTTCATCTACATTGTCAACTTTATTAGCATAAAGTTGTTCATAGTACCCTCTCCTTACTTCCTTTATTTCTCTGGAGTCAGTGGTTATGTCTTCTCTTCCATTACTGATTTTATGTATTTGCATCCTCTCTTTTCTTCTTTTTGTCGACTTCGCTAAGGGTCCATCAGTCTTACTGATTTTCTCATAGAACCAACTTCTGGTTTTGTTGATTTTCTCGATTGTTTTCATGTTCTGTCTTTTCTTATCTGTCTCTAGTGCTCCCTTTAGTATTTCTTGCAAAACTGGTCTCTTGGTCACAAATTCTCTAAGTGAATTTTTGTCTGCAAATGTTTTAATTTCCCCTTAATTTTTGAAGGACAGTTTTGCTGGATATAGAATTCTTGGTTGGCAGTTTTTCTCTTTTAGTATCTTAAATATATCATCCCATTGTCTTCTTGCCTCCATGGTTTCTCCTGAGAAATCTACACATAGTTTTATTGGGCTTCCCTTGTATGTGATGGATTGTTTTTCTCTTGCTGCTTTCAAGATTCTCTCTTTCTCTTTGACCTCTGACATTCTGATTAGTAAGTGCCTTGGAGTATGTCTATTTGGATCTGTTCTCTTTGGGGTATGCTGCACTTCTTTGATCTGTAATTTTAAGTCTTTCATAAGAGTTGGGAAATTTTCAGTGATAATTTCCTCCATTAATTTTTCTCCTCCTTTACCCTTCTCTTCTTTTGGGACACCCACAACATGTATATTCGTGTGCTTCATGTTGTCATTCAATTTGGAGTCCCTGCTACTCTTTTTCCATTATTTTCCCTATATTTTCTTTTGCTTGGTGGATTTCAGATGTCTTGTCCTCCAGTTCACTAATCCTGTCTTCTCCCTCTTGAAATCTGACATTGTAGGTTTCCATTGTTTTTTTCATCTCTTCTACCTTACCTTTCATTCCCGTAAGTTCTGTGATTTGTTTTTTCAGACTTTCTGTTTCTTCTTTTTATTCATTCCTTGCCTTCTTTATATCCTCTCTCAGTTCACTGATTTTTTTTATGAGGTTTTCCATGTGTGTTCGAACATTCTGAATTAATTGTTTCAACTCCATATCTTTTTTGAATTGTTCGTTTGTTCCTTTGACTGGGCCAAATCTTCAATTTTCCTTGTATGATTCGTTATTTTTTGCTGGTGTTTAGGTATTTAATTACCTTAATTAGTTTATTCTGAAGATTGTTTTCACTTTTTTTTACCTAGGATTTTCTTGCTGGATGACTTTGTTGTCTATCTGTTCTTTTATTCTAGACCTCTAGCTTAGGTTTTGTTTAACAGAGGAGAATTTTTCAGTTCTTGTTTTCTTGTTTCTTGCCTTGCCTATATGGTGCCCTTTTTTCCCCCCTTAGGAGGGTCTACTTAGGTACTCTAGACACCAGCCAGATTTTCCCAGACCAAACTGGCCTCCTGTGAGGCGAAAAGAGTCATCTGTGTCAGTTTTCCCTGAGGGTGAGACCCAGCAAATTGAAAGGCTATCCTATGAAGCCTCTGGGCTCTCTGTTTTTCCTGTCCTGCCCAGTATGTGGTGCTTGTCTGCCTGCAGGTCCCACCAGCATAAGGTGATATGGTACTTTTAACTTCAGCAGACCCTTCCTGCTGGGGGCGTGGTGGAGACAGAGGAGAGGTTGTAGTCTGGTTTTAATCGCTTCAGTTTTCCAGACCCTGAGGTTTGAACTCCTTGAGGGAGGGATTCCACCTGAGCTGGGCCCCACCCCTCTCCTGGGGAAGGCACAGGCTCCAGACACACACTCAAAACAAGCTTAATTCTTCTTATGCCTGGGGCAGTGGAGCCGGAGAAGCCTTGCCGCTGTATCCAAAGAGCAGTCAAGGTGTAGAAACACAGCTACCAAAACGAAAGAGAAAAATTCTTTTCAGAGCAGGACCCCATTCCTTGGGTTTTCCAATCAAGAGCTTAAGTTGGTACGTTGATCTGTGTGTCTTCAGGTCTTATGTGCATCCTCCCAGGGCCCAGACCTTTTCAAATCCAAAAAATCCTCTTTTTTTTTTTCTTTTCTTTTTCCATTGGCCCTGCCCCCTCTGCACTGGGGCAAAAACCGGTGACCTCAGCTTTTACTGGAGGTTCAACTGAGCTGGGGGCCTGTTTTAGTAGTCAGAATTTGTGAATTAATTCCACAGTTGGAGTTTGGTTGCTCTCAGCCCCTGCTGCTGGTAAAGTCCCTTTCCTTTCCCCTCTGGGAAGCAGCCTGTTGGGGAGGGGTGCCGGCCGCCACGGCTTGGGGGCTCATGGTTCTGAGTGGGTGTGCAGCCAGTCCAGCTTGTCCAGACTGGGGTATGCTGTGTGTCCGGTCACTGACGTGGCCCCAGCAGTTGTTCTGTAGTGTTCCTGGCTATTTATTAGCTGCTCTGGAGGATGAGCTAAATTCCACACCTTGCTAAGCTGCCATCTTTCTGTTTCCCCCCTGTGTTTTTAAGGTGCTGTCTTCTATGCCCATTACCAGGCTTGTTAGAGTCACAGGAAGACTCTCTAGTCAGCTGGAGCTATGCAGAGTTCCATCTCGCCTTAGCAGGGTCTCCTGTGTGTGTGTTTTGGACCATGCTTAGGACACCCCTGGTGCCATGTAAGCCCAGACTCCCTACTCCTCTGCTTAGCAGAGATTTTAACTGTTTCTGCTGTTTGTGAAGGGTACTCTTCCAATGCAGCCTCTGTCTTCCTCTCTAATACTCCTTCATCTCAAGGCTCAGGAAGCTGGATCTACTGAGGAGCTGCGCCATAATGACCAACTCCCCCAGTTTGTCGCCCTGGCATTGACATGTTCTGTGACAATCTAGGAAGAATTTAATGTATGAGCGCCAACAACTTTTTCAATTTGTGGCCATCATCCTCTTGAAAATAATTTTCTGTGATTATAAAAGTGGTTTGTGTTAATAGTAGAAAATCAGGAAAGCCAAAGAGATAGAAGAATCGAGGTTGACTAGAGTGTGCTGGCTTCTTTCTGTGTGGCTACAACAGTTTCAACAGGCTGATGTTTTTGTGGGAGTGATGGCAGAGGAGTGTTGTGGGGAGCATGGGTCCTGGAAGCCACCATTCCTTTCTCAAGTCAGATCATTTTTCCGAGTTCCAGCCTGCCCTGCCACCTACAGTGGCCAGTGAGAGCCTCAGTGTGGACCTGCTGTGTGGTCAGCCATTGGTTTGTGGGGGTAGGCATCTGAGCGCCTTTGCTGTCTACCTGAAGGTGTGGTTAGTCCTTTTCCCTTCTGCTCGCTGGTGGATCTTGACCCAGCTTGGTCTGAGCAGTGCCTACTTGCTGCCCTCTTCTCTCTCTTTTCTTGCTACCCCCTCTAGAGCCCAACAGAGTGGCAAAGTCACTTTTGATTTAGAGTTTGCATTGTGGTTTTGGCAGTGAAGGGTCTAAACTGAGCAGTTGGAGGTAGACTCATGGCTTTGCTGGCACCCAAAGCTTATCTCTTGTCCCTCTTCACTTATTGGCTGTCCTCCACTGCTCTGACACATGGTATTTCTTCTTCTGCATTTGCTGCCAGTATAGAAGAAAGGAGTTAATCAAATCGGTTTATCATTTTTGTGCTGTGGGGTGAATAATTGTCCCTCTCAGCTCCTCAAGAAAATCCTGCTTCTTGAAAAGAAACACCCAGTGGAGAAGTGAAGTGTAGGGGAGCTAAGTTTTGCCTCTTCTGGTCACCTTCTCAGGGAGTCCTGTTACCTTCTTTCTAGGCCCAGGCTGATAAAGGCGACCATGTCCATCAGTGTGCCTAACATAGCCTGACCCATTCACAAGAAGAAAGTAAATGCTTATTTCATTTCTCCTTGCCAATCCCAAATAAACAGGTGTTTGTTTTTAGATGTCCCAAGGCCTGGGCCTTCTAGCATGGCCTTTTTTTCCAGTGCTGGAAGAGCTTATGGTTCATGCACTAATGTACAGAGTGGTGTTTTAGGAGCACAGGTTGTCCACCATCAGCCTGCCTGGCACCATGCCCACATGCTCTTTTGTCTAATCCTGGTGATTGGTCTGTTGTCATCATTCTCTGGACTCAGGGTAGTAGCTGAGGAAGCAGGCTCTCAGAGGCCATGTGATGTGCCCATGGGCACATGGTGAACTGGACAACAGAGGTGATATTTGAATCTGGGTTGATCTGATAGATTTGCTCTAATGCAAGTGTGTTTCCCATTCAGCATAAATAAATGCCACTGTTAGAACTGCTAGAGCAGAGTGATGGCTACCAATTCTGGCTGAGTAATTTAGCTCCAGAGTTTCCAAATAGGTCTTAGAAAATTGCCTTTTCTTTGGTAACTGGTTGTGTTAGGCAGTGTCCTGGGCTTTTTCGGTTCCTCCCCTGCACCCAGAAAATTCACCGTGTGTTCTGGAGCGCACTTGGCTCTCTCCATATCCCTCTGTCCCCACTGTTCTGTACTTGTCCACTCCCTTGTCATATCCCACTAGGATGATTTTGATAACCTCCAATTTTGCATCTTCCATCCATTTCCCAAATACCAGCTGTTTGATTAGCTGTGCCCTTTTAAGAAACCTTCAGTGGCTTCTCATTGACCTCTCGAACAGTGGGCATGGAAGATTTTTATGGAAAGGATGAATGATCGCCAGGAGCTGTATACAGAGAAATTTATCACATGTGAGTTATTCATCTTTGGACCTAGCAGCTCCTAAAAACCTAGTCGTTGTATTTATGTTTCCACAATTAAAAAAGAGAGAGTCGGGGACTAAAGAGACAATGCCAGTTAAATGTAATATATAACCCTGGACTGAATCTTATAATGGAGAAGAAAAGACCCAAAAGGACATTACTGGGACATATGAAAAAATTGAAATTAGATATAATCAGTTTTATGTCAGTGTTAAATTTCTTTAACTTTTATGGTGGTTACATAAGTGAATGTCCTTGGTCTTAGGATATGTACATGAAAGTATTAAGAGTTCAAGGAGCATGATATAACAACCTGCTCTCAAATGTTTAGAAAGTAGGTGTATTGATAGACCCATGGATGGATTGTTAAATAGGTATAATGATATGGCAAATGTGGCAAAATGTTAAAGTTATTGGATGTAGGTATCTGGGTGTGGGTTTGTATTATTTTTGTAACTGTTCTGTAAGTTTGAAATTTTTTCCGAATCAAAAGCTTAAAAAACCATACCTCATTTAGAGTATCTCCAGAGATCAGCATGAAGACAAGCAGTATCAGGGTGGCTTTCTAATGTCATTCTTCCTCTTCCTGATGTGCAGAGGTACTGCCAGGTATCCTGGAGAACATGTTTGAATATGGGCTTTTCATTCTGCCCTTTCCTTATTGTTGTGCTCCATTCTTGGTAGACTGTTGGAGAGCTGAGACCACATCAGTCCAGAAAATGGCAAAGTACTATACATGTGACACATTTTTGGTGATTGAGGGGGGGATTTTTTTTTAGAATGTTTCAGTGGACAGAGAAGAACTTGCCCTGTGTCTGTTTTGTCACTAGCTTTGTTGTTGTAAATCATTTAATCATCTCATGGTGCTGATGTCTGTCAGTGGTGTGGCTGTGTTCAGTGCTCACTTCTTAGAACCTCTAACTAGCTAGAAGCTGAAGTTCCCAGCAAAATGTGGCTGGAAGAGCCTTCGGCTTTGGGCAGAAGTTCTTCCCCAGTCACGGGTAGGTGAAGCCCTAGGGTTTGTTAAGTACCTATGTGTGCCCAGCATTGCTGGACTCTGTACTTCACCACATGTAGGCTGTAGGTTCCTTCCTTCCAGAGGCTATAGCCCCTGCATCCAAGGTGAATGTAAGCTTAGGCTCTGTTCTAGTTTGCTAGCTGCCCGAATTCAACACACCAGAGATGGATTGGCTTTTAATAAAAGGGGATTTATTTTGTTAGTTCTTCAGAGGAAAGGCAGCTGACTTTCCACTGAGGTTCTTTCTTATGTGGGAAGGCACAGGATGGTCTCTGCTGGTCTTCTCTCCAGGCCTCTGGGTTCCAACAACTTTCCCCAGGGTGACTTCTTTCTGCACCTCCAAAGGCCTGGGCAGAGCTGTGAGTGCTGAGATGAGGTATGCTGAGCTGCTAGGGCTGTGCTACGTTGAGCTCTCTCATTTAAGCATCAGCCAATTAAATCAAACATCATTCATTGCAGCAGGTACGCCTCCTAGCCGACTGCAGATGTAAAAATCAGCAATGGATGAGGTTCACGTACCATTGGCTCATGTCCACAGCAACAGAACTAGGTGCCTTCACCTGGCCAAGTTGACAACTGAATTTAACTACCGCAGTCTCCATCTCTTGTGTTTAGATGTTTAGTTTGGGATATTGATCTTGGGGATCTCAGAACTGGATAAATACTTATCCAAATGTTGTGTTTTTGTTTTTGAGTAGAGATGACGACTTTAAGAGAAAGAACATATGAAGGTATTATCTCCCTGAATCTTTACTCCCACACCTGAAGAGAGGAAAAGGCTTTATGTAATAGCAAATGTTATAGCTGATGATCTTGGACTGTCTTTTCTTTTCTCTGTAGCTTTTTATAAAAAACAGCTTTATTGGGCGGGCCACGGTGGCTCAGCGGCAAGAACGCTTGCCTGCCATGCCAAAGGACCTGGGTTCGATTCCTGGTGCCTGCCCATGTCAAAAACAACAACAACAAAAAAACAGCTTTATTGAGATATAATTAACATGCTATATGATTTACCTGTTTAAAGTATACAGGTTGGTGGATTTTTAGTATATTGACAGGGTTCTCCTACCTTTTTTTTTTTTTTTTTTTTTTAACCCTGTCTTCTTATCTCAGACAAGTTGGGTAACAGTCCTCAAGTACCTAAAGACTTACTGGAAGATAAAACCTGTGTCTTTTTGTTATACTAGAAACCCACAATTTTGGAAAAGACTTTTAATGGAACCAGTGTTTGAAGAGTTAGGGCTCATTCCCCCCTTGAACCTTATCTAAAACCTCAGGGCAGTTCTAACCTCACGTGATGATGTAGCTTAGACTTCTGTGGGGCTGCCTAGTCCCTCTGTCACTGACACCAGGAGGTGGCATGGTGCCTGAGTGTAGTGCTCACCTCCTCAGGCTGCTGCACCCCAGCTCAGCCTCTTGAGTTCTCATGTTAAGCCTCAGGTTTGCACACAGGCTTCCAGGTCATCCCAAGCTCTAGAGCAGAGAGTTTATTGAAAGTATTGAGGACTAGATACTAGAGGTGAAGGGGCTGTCACTGCGAGGAGACCCAAGTCAATTGTGCTTTCAGCATTTGTGCCTTTGTGGTTTTTCATTCCCCTAGAAAGTTGTGGAACTAGAGCTGTGTGTTGGTGGCCAAGCATAACCGTTCCCGGGTGATCCTCGGCCTCCTCCATTTGTACCAGCCTTAGGTGGCCTGGCATGCCACCTCTGCTGTTTGAGTGAAGCAGATTCCTCTGTGTCGGCAAGAACATAATTCCTAACTTTGTCTGGGAAACAGGAAGACTATCAAACTCAGTTCTCCTTTGAAGCCTTTAAATCATGCAACTGGGCCCAAGTCTCTATCATGTGTAGACTGTGGGCCCAGTACAGAAAAGCCATGCTGACTCATGGTGAAAGGATAGTTTGGAACACACATGGACCTAAACCGGACACCCAGTGGACCACTCTTCCTCCCTAGTCTATTCTCATAAGGCCTTATCTGGGAGGGAGTCCTCCCTAGCTTAGTGAGGGCTTGCCCTTGGGATTTCTCTAACTGGCTGTCCACGGCTCCCAGTGAGTCTTAATGAAAGTTTGTTTAGGTCAGGGTTTTTGCTTTTGTTTTTTTTTTTAGTAACTGCTTTATTGAAGTATTATTCACCATTTTAAAGTGTAAAATTCAGTGATTTTTAGCATATTCACTGAGTTGTGCAACCATCACCGCTGTCTAATTCCAGAACATTTTCATCATGCCAGAAAGAAACCCTATACCCATTAGCAGTCATGATTATCCCCAGCCCTTTGATTATCCCCAGTTCTTTGCAACCACTAATATATTTTCCATCTCTATGGATATGCCTATTCTGGACATTTGTGTAAGTGGAACTGTGCAATATATGGTCTTTTGTGTCTGGCTTCTTTCACTTAACACAGTGTCTTCAAGGTTCATCTACGTTGTAACATGTATCAGAACTTCATTCCTTTTTATGGCTGAATAATATTTCATTGTATGGATATACCACATTTTATTTATCTGTTCTTCCTTTGATGGCCATTTGGGTTGTTTCAACTTTTGGGCTGTTAGGAATAATGCTGCTATGAACATACAAGTTCATACATACAAGTTTTTGTATGGGCATATGTTTTCAGTTCTCTTGGGTATATATCTAGAAGTGGAATTGCTGGATCATATGGTAGCTCTTATGTTTACCTTTTTAAGAAACTGCTAAATAGCTTTCTGTGGCAACTATAATATTTTACATTCCCATCAGCAACATATGAGGGTCCCAATTTCTCTGCCAACAAGGATTTTGTTTTGCTTATAGCCATCCTATTGGGTATGGGGTGGCATCTCATGGTTTTGATGTGCATTTCCCTGCTCACTAATGATATTGAGCATCTTTTCATGTGCTTGGCCATTTATTTATCTTCCTTAGAGAACTATTCAAACCCTGTGCCCGTTTTTAAACTGTTTTTTTTTTTTTTATTGTTGAGTTGTAGAAGTTCTTTAGATGTTTGAGGTACAAGGATACAAGTCCTTTATCAGATACATGATTTGCAAATATTTTTCTCCCATTCTGTGGGTTGTTTTTTTCACTTTCTTGATAGTGTCCTCCCAAGGTATTTTTGAAAAGGATATGATCTTTGTATCCTGGCAGTCAGTTGGTTTACAGATTTTTCTTAAGTGCCTATTTGCTGGGTGGGCGCTTCAGAAGGATAAAACATCTTTGTGCTTCTAGGCTCAGAGGTCCTAGTTTCCTGATACTCTTCAGTCACTTCACTGTCATGTTATCACCAAGAACTTCCCCTGAAGTTAGTGCTTATGCAACTCCTGGGAAGCAAAGCCTTGCCGTCATCTTATGTGTGAGGAAACCTGTGTTGGGCTCAATGGCACTGTTAGGCAGAGGCCCAGGCCCCTCTGAACAGGGCAGGATGAATGGCTGGCATCCCAGTCAGGGAACCCCTTCATTGTTGCACCTGTACATGTTGGCCCTATGACTGCAGGGTACTTGGGGCCATTTTCTGCTTGGTCAATTGAGGCATTGAGGGAATGGACACCTGCATTTGTCAGCCTCTGCCATATAAAGTCAGGAAGCCAATTTGGGATGCTGTTTTTCTGGGAAAATGTGTAGGCTTTATTCTGTTGGAAATCCTGCCAGCAGGCTTTTGCAGCTTCTGCTCCTGATGGTTTTTGAAGCTGGCCCCTTCTGGCAGGAGGTGGCACGCAGTTTGTGCATCTCTAGGAAGGGCTGAGCATTTTTGTCTGGCTTCAGGCTGTATTGGCCTGCGTCTTTGACAATTAAGTTCCCAACTTCGTGTCCCAAATGCTGCTCAGAACAAAACAAAGCAGAAGACAAGTTCCCTTTGAACCATGGAACACCCTCTCTGAAATGCTGTTCCTTTTCTTTACTCCTTTCCTTCCCTTCCCTTTCCTCTCCCCTCCCATTTCCTTCTTCCTAACCCCTGTGAGACAAGTTTTGGTCAGTATATTTTCCTGGCTTCTGCCAGTATGATGGCAGTAGGAAGGTAGGTGGGTCAGAGCCTTCCCTTAGTGCCCTGTACTTTATTTGGGTGGTGGAAGCTGCCCCCCCCATCTCCGAAAAAACAAACAAACAAAAACCTAGTCTTGTGACTAGCCCAAGGTGGACAGAGAAGCATTGACTGCAGATAGGGGACTGGCAGGGGCGCCATGGTGTGGGAGACCCTGGTAGTGTTAGGAAGCAGGTAATGGGGTGCATGCAGCATTAGGGGAGGGAAGAAAGAGTCCAAGATGGGAAAATGTATGTAGAAAGGTTTGTAGAGTTCCTTACAGTAGGGATCAAACAGAATATAAATGTACAGCCACTTGCAAGTGGTCAGATTAAGGCAATCTCATGTGATTGCTTTTTAACCAGGTATATTTGGAATAAAGGTCCTGAAGGTCATGTGGAAATAGGGGGAATCCTTCTACAAGATTTTTTTTTAAGTAGGGTGATTATAACCGTATAAAAATATTCATAGAAAAACAAATTGAGGGAATGAAGTATTATAAAAACTGTTAATACTGCTATTTGCATGAAGTGGTGGGATTTCTTTTCTGTTTCCATGGTTTTTGATATTTATATGATGGAGTAATTCTATAGAAGAGAAGGATTTATTTCAGAAGGGAGTAAAGAGGACCCTTGTTTCTTTGGGGTCCTCTGGCAGGAAGGCTCTTGGTTTGTTCTCTGTCCTTCTGATAATAGACCTGCTCCCTTCTCCACCCCAGTTTGCTGTCTCTAATCTGTGAAGGGCTGGGAAATTAGAGCCAGGCTTGTTAAAAGTGGGTTGAAAATATAAGCTCAGAGGTCTGGCTTTGCTGTATGTAAAGTGTCCTTGACCTTTGACCCTACTCCTTCTTCTGGATACCTTCTCTGGAAAGGTACAAAGTGTGTAAAGTGCCCAGTAGAGCATGCAGCTTTACTGTATTAATGCCAGTACACTTCTTCCTTCCATATCTGGGGAAAGATGGTGGAGCAGCCTGATTGGTCAGCTGCAGAAGATATATTCCTGAGGTTGCTACAGCTCCCTTTTCCAGTGCATCTGACAGTCATTAACAGTAAGTGCTGGTGATATAATTTGTCTGCTCTGAGGTCCAGGGAGGCACAGGGACCAATAGAGCTGGTGCAACAAAACTTGCCCCCCACTCCCCCACTGAAAAATAGCACAGGATTGAGTTTGTGACTTGGGTTGGTTGGACCCCTTTTGTGTAGCAAAGTGCCTTACCAGTTTTGGTGGGAATTTTAAAAGACTAGGTGAATAAATGACAATATGATTAATTCAAAATTGGTAAATGGTATTGAGTAACTTATAGTTTTAGGGTGCTTATGCCTCATTCTTAGAAAGGTGATGTATCTTAAACTTGATTGTCTTGAATTTTCAGTGGGATTTCTTCCCAGGAAGACTGGGACTTCACAGGAAGACTAGACACAGGAAGGCACAGCTAAAGCTATTTATTTCGTGTTCTCTGGTCTTTTGACTGATGTTGTCTTTTAAGGATCTGAACTTGAGTGTCAGAATTTTTGTACACATCCGTGAAATAAGACAGGGTGAACTCAGGTCAGCACACACTAGCTTGGGCCACAGTGTCTGTCAAGGCCAGTGCTCAGTACGGGGGATGCAGCACCAGATTGTCCAAGTTCCATTTGTCATGGGGCTCTAAAACTAATGGTGAGGGGACCTGCACATAGCCCAGGATCAGCTTGGGAGCCCTGGGAGTGCTTTGTGTCAGAGACAGGTTCATGTAAAGGAGAGACAACTCGCTTGGATTCCTGATCTGCACCTTCCTACCTCTGGGACCTGGGGTGGCTATCTACCTGACAGACCCTCAGCTTCTCCTTGGGGACATCATCCTTTGAGAAGGGCCTCATGTTGGGCAGGTGCCATCGTCTGGAAAAGAATGGCTAACTGTTTTCTGGCCCCCCACCCCGGAGCCCCAGGGAAGCTAGGTGCAGGGGACTGATCCCCACTGGTCAACCTTATAGGGGACAGTGGGTCTTTCTTTGTCTGGTATCTAGTTTTTTGTCCCCTATCCAGGATACCCGTTTGGGAAGTGACTTAGATGTAAGTGGATGCATTAGAGAGTCTGTAGTGAGCAGAGAGAGGTAGAAGGAGTTGTCAGTAGTTCCTTCCATCCAGGCCCTGGTGAAAAGAGGGCAGATTCAGGGTCTTGTGTCTCCTGGACACTTCTGGCTCTTTTCTATTCTGTTTATAGTCACCATTTTATTGATCTGGGCTTTACTTCATATGGAGTCCTGCCATGGGCTAGGTCTAAGCTTACAGTGGTATCACACTCAGCTGTCCTGTCACCTTCCTGAGGTTATACCTCAGCTCTTATTTGGTGTTTGGAGTATTCTAAACACCACAGCTACCTGTTGAAGCCCATTTGTGGGCTTTAGTCTTCGTGTATGTGTGGGGGTGGGGGTACAGGGGATTCCAACTATTTTAGTCCTAGAAGGTAGTGATTTGTTTTTCTTATTTTTTTGAACTTTTTTTTATTGTGAAATATAACATATATACAAAAAATTTTCTAAGCACATTTTTAAAAAACTTTTTTTAATGTATGATTTAACATATATACAAAGCAAAGAAAAAAGCAATACTTTTCAGAGCATTCTTCAATAAGTAGCTATAGGATAGATCCCAGAGTTTGTCATGGGCTACCATACCATCCTCTCAGATTTTTCCTTCTAGCTGCTCCAGAATATAGGAGGCTAGAAGGAATATTTTTTTATCATCACACTTGACTTTTTTTCTTTTTTTTGTAAAAAATAACATATATGCAAAAAAGCAATAAATTTCCAAGCACATTTTAACAAGCAGTAATAGAACAGATTTTAAACTTTGGTATGGGTTACAGTTCCACAATTTTTCGTTTTTTCTTCTAGCTGCTCCAAGACACTGGAGACCGACAAAAATATCAATATAATGATTCCGCAGTCTTACTCATTAGTTAAATCCTATCTTCTCTGTTATATTCCTCCTTCTCTTCAAATAACATATATACGTAAAAGCAATAAAATTTCAAAGTACATTGCAACAATTAGTTGTAGAAACAGATTTCAGAATTTGGTATGGGTTGCAGTTCCATAATTTTAGGTTTTTATTTCTAGCTGCTCTAAGGTACCGGAGGCTAAGAGAAATGTTAGTGTAATGATTCAGTACTCATACTCATTTGTTAACTCTGACCTTCTCTGTGTAATTCCACCCTCACCTTTGATCTTTCTCCCACTCTTTAGGGTTATTTGGGCTATGCCCATTCTAACTTTTTCAAGTTGGAAGATGCTGTTGATAATATGGGATGTGGGTAGAACTAGTTGATGTTTTGGAGAGGCTTGCCCTTCTGCATTTCAGGACTTATGTGTCCCAGGGATCCATCTGGCAGTTGTAGGTTTTTTGTTTTGTTTTGTTTTGTTTAATTTTTTATTAATTAAAAAAAATTACAAGAAACACAAACATTCCCAACACATACACTCAGCAATTCACAATATCATCACAGTTGTAAGTTTTAAAAAGTTACCCTAGTGCATGGAACCTTTGTGGAATCTTATATAATGCCCTAGATCGGCAGGAACAGTTTTGGTTGCGGTTTGGCAAGTTATGATAGGTAACAATGTCTAACTGAAGCATGTGTAAGAGTGACCTCCGATGTAGCCTCTTGACTCTATTTGAACTCTCTCAACTACTGATACCTTTTTTGTTATACTTCTTTTCCCCTTTTTGGTCAGGATTGCATTGTTGATCCCATGGTACCAGGGCCAGGCTCATCCCTGGGGGTCGTCTCCCACGCTGCCAGGGAGAATTTCATCCCTGGATGTCATGTCTCATGTAGGGGGGAAGACAATGGTTTTATTTGCAGAGTTGATCTTAGAGAGAGAGAAGCCACAACTGAGCAACAAAAGAGGTCCTCTGGAGGTGACTCTTAGGCATACCTGTAGGTAGGTTAAGCTACTCCGCTACATACTTAAGCTTCCCAAGAGCAAGCCTTGGGAAGGCTTGGCCTGTTGATTTGCGTGTCCCTAATGTTTGGCACAGTATCTGGAGTTTCCCCAGTGGTAAAGTTTAATAGTTCCATACTTTTTCTCCCATCCCTCAAGGGACTTTGCCAGTACTTTTTAATTATCTGCTTAATATACTCTGGGATGTATCCAGGGATTACATTAAGTATACAGGATTAAAGGCTCTCATTCTTATTCTGGGCTCCCTGTGCTTGGATTGTTTAAATGATCTTTCTAGACAGGAGTAAGATTATGTGCTACAGAAAATTTAGGTTCTGAACATAATAAAACTTTCTTCCTTCGGTCTCAAAGAGTAGGTGAAGTTCTAAAATACAGGCAATGTTTTCCTTACCCCTGTATTCAGAATTGCCTTAATCCTGACCCAGTCGGCTTCATTCTTATCTCTAAATACCAGGTTATACATATATGAAGCAGTCCCTCAAAATCCAGAAATAACACTTTGGACTAAAAGTGACTTCTATAAAAGCTTACAATTTAAGCCCCAATTTTCTTATAAATATTTTGTGAATGAGATCATACAATATTTACTCTTTTGTTTCTGGCTTATTTTGCCCCACCAAATGTCCCACAGGCTTATTCACATCATTGTATACCTCACAACTGTGTTCCTTTTTGAAGCAGCACTGTATTTGATCCTATGTTTACACTGTCGTTCACCAGTCTACTTCTGTCTGTCTTTCAGCCACCTCCATATACTGGACCTCATGTATAATATCCAAACTCAATAGTCCATCAGCACTCTCAATTTTAGATAATTTCATTGTTCCCAAGAGAAAGATAGCCAATAAATACACACTCACCAAACCAAAAATCCAAACCTCCCCCTAACTCTTGTCCCTCCCCTCGTTATGTACTCCTGGTATTGTTGCGGTACTATTGATGTTTTCCTGTAAAATATATCCCCATAGCATGCAATATAATTTTCCCCCCATACCCTGAAATTATGTACTGTTTGTACAAGAACTTATTTATACTTGTAGTGGTAATTGGTAGGCCATGTTTTGCTTATTTTTAACTTCTTGGGGGAAGTAAACTCACTGTTTCTTTGTATATTACAAATATTTAGGCAAAAAAGAAATGCTCATTTCCTTTTCTGACATGTTTCCTCCTAAGTGCCACTGAGACACCTGATAAAGTTGGTGCAGCAGAGCCCTCCTGTTGCTGTGGGTGGCTTAGTTGTTTAGGGACCTTGAGTGGGAAGCATGAAGGTCTCAGGGGCCTCACATATTACTGCCCCCCAGCTTTGGATGAGTTCCTGCTTTGAATGATCTGGGAGGCCAGCAGTGGTTATATGGGGAAGAAGGTAATAAGTGTTTTTTTTTTTAGTTTATTTTTAAATTTATTTTAAAAATATAGCAACAAACTAACACAAATCTTAACTTATGATCATTCCGTTCTACCTATATAATCAGTAATTCACAGTATCATCACATAGTTGCATATTCATCATCATGATCATTTCTTAGAACATTTGCATTATTTCAGAAAAAGAAATAAAAAGACAATAGAAAAAAATTCATGCATACCATACCCCTTATCCTTCCCTTTCATTGATCACTAGGATTTCAATCCACTAAATTTATTTTAACATTTGTTCCCCCTATTATTTATTTTTATTCCATATGTTTTACTTGTCTGTTGATAAGATTGATAAAAGGAGTATCAGACACAAGGTTTTCACAATCACACAGTCCCATTGTGAAAGCTATATCATTATACAATCATCTTCAAGAAACATGGCTACTGGAACACAGCTCTACATTTTCAAGCAGTTCCCTCCAGCCTCTCCATTACATCTTGACTAACAAGGTGATATCTATTTAATGTGTAAGAATAACCTCCAGGATAACCTCTCGACTCTGTTTGGAATCTCTCAGCCATTGACACTTTATTTTGTCTCATTTCACTCTTCCCCCTTTTGGTTGAGAAGGTTTTCTCAATCCCTTGGTGCTGAGTCCCAGCTCATTCTAGGATTTCTGTCCTACACTACCAGGAAGGTCCACACCTCTGGGAGTCACGTCTCATGTAGATAGGGAGAGGGCAGTGAGTTTGCTTGTTGTGTTGACTGGAGAGAGAGACCACATTTGAGCAACAAAAGAGGCTCTCTTGGGGGTGACTCTTAGGCCTAATTTTAAGTAGGCTTAACCTATCCTTTGTGGGATTAAGTTTCTTATGAACAAACCCCAAGATGGGGGGCTCAGCCTATTGCTCTAATTGTCCCCACTGCTTGTAAGACTATCAAGAATTCAACTTGGGGAAGTTAAAATTTCCCCTTTGGAGAAGGTAGTAAGTTTTGAGACACCCAGAGAAGAAGCTCTTTGTGAAGGGTCTTGATGATCCTGTGCAGGTCCAGGCTTACTGTATCTTTTCCACGTTCTGGTCCTTGCTGCACAGTAGCTTGTCTCTGTAGGTGTAATCCTTCATTGCTCTGCCATGTGCTACCTAGGATTGAGCTGCTTACTTCAGGCACTTCTCAAGAATATAGTCTGCTGCCTTAGCTAGAGCCAGAAAGTCAAGGGACTGGAAGCAGTGATTTCAGGAAGCTTTTTTCAGAAACTGAAGTCAGTGGTTCATGGTTACAGTCACTACCTCCCATTTCTCTGGCTGCTGAAGGCATTAAGGTGCTTTCCACTAGAAGATAAACATGTAAAGCCTCTCCAAGAACCACTAATATGTTAAGAAAAGTCTCTGCATTTGTTCCTTTTCCTTTTTTTTTTTTTTGTCTTTTATGGATAAATATTTGAGAAGGGATATGCATAATTATTTGCTAACCCAAATTTTTTTATGTGTCTTCTTTTGAAGGTACATGGGAATAGGACTCTCAGCTCAAGGCGTCAACATGAACAGACTTCCTGGTGAGTCATTAGTAAGAGAACATTTGCTCTGCTGTCCTGACCTATTTTGTGTTGACAGTCATGGTGGCAGCCAAGAGATTGGATGGGGCCTTGTTTGCTGGCCACATGCCCCCAGGCAAGCCTTTGGGTGGAGAATCCTGAAAGGTGGTCATTGGACCAGAATGGTGTGGGCTTCCATTCCAAAAATTAATTGGCAAGTGATTGTCATTCATGGAATTTGAACTGTTTGCAGTCGCAATCAAGTGACCTGTGCTTGCTCCCAACAGGGATACGCCTCAATAGCCCTCACTTTCATTGGTCTTTGCTGACCAGCCTGGGACTCAGGTATATACTGAGAGGAAGGCTACTGCCAACCCTGCTTCTTTGTTACTTCACCATGTTAAAGAACAAAGTCTTTTAAGTGACCTCCCATGTGAAACATGGTTGAAGTGATTTCTTAATAAATTGGAGGATGTGCATGAACCTTGGGTTGACAGATTAATGGAATGCTCTGGGCCCTGCAGATGTGTCTCCTCCACCACCCTTTTAGCTGGCTTTTGCCCAGTCTTGGACTGGGTTCCATTTGAGGAGACAGAAGCCTCTTCACCACAAGCTGGTGGGTTCCAAAAGATGGTCTCATGTTTCTTTGGGTGCCGGAACTGCATGGTGCAAACTTCCCTGACAGTATCTGGGGGCAGGCAAAGCCTCTCTGTTTTTGCTTAGGCCCTCCACTCTTTATGCCTATGACACAGGGAATGGAGCTTGCTTTCTCCAAAGAGGGAATGGCACATATACCTTATATTTTTTTCTGATCTATGTTTAATAACAATCATAGACTTTTCTCTTATGGGTTGATTTCAAGTATTTGAAATCTAGACTTGCTTATGATTCATCCAGTTATCAGGATCTGTGATTCTGACTCTTTTCTTATCTATCTGTTTATTCATTTGTTCATCCTTTTTTTTTTTCTTCGCTTTTAAAAATTTTTTGACTTTTTTTTCTTTGAGTGCAAATCAGTCTTTTATTAATCAGAATGTGTGTGTCATATTTGGCCTCCTTGTGTAAAGTGTGGCTGTGTTCTGTTATACAAATTTTTGACCTGGGCTGAGGATGTGTGTTTGGAGTGTCCATAGCTCTGCCTCTCAATGAACAAAGAGCTCAGAAAAAATAAGCTCTCTTCCTATTAAAGGTAAACTGATTCTTTTTTTTTTTTTGTCTAAATATGTTCATTGAATTTATGCATTTCTTTGGTCAAGGAAAAAAGAGGCTTTTGTAGGCTTAATATACCACCATCGTCTGTTATTGGATGACAGTTTAAACAACCTTGAACACTGATTAAATACATTTTTGTTCATCTATATAAGAGAATACTATGCAGCTATAAAAAGACGAAGAGGCTTTTTAGACACCAATATGGAGTAATTTCTAGGATATATTGCTAAGTTAAAAATGTAAGGCATAGAACAACGTATAATATACTTCCAAAATGCAGGAGAATAAAAAGTAAAAGGGACATATCTGTATCTGCTTGTTCATGCCCAGAATTTCTTTGGAAATTTACAGAAAAACTAGTAATATTGGCTGTTCCTTTGGGAAGGAGTGGAGTGGCTGGTGACAGGGTTGAGAAGGGGATTTTCACTTAGGTAGCTTTTGAATTTTTTTTTTTTTTTGAGAATATATTTTGTGCTTTAAGTATAAAAAATACAATTAAAGCAAAATAAATAAAAGCAAATGCCCTTGCATCAAGAAATTCTTGGATCTATGTTTTAGGTGGTCTTAGGATTTTGCCTTTGGCTTTGTGCTGGGCTTGGTGTTCTGGATTCCATCTGTTTATCATCCTTAAAAAAAAAGCCTTTTTTGCTTGGCCATTGGGTTTGGAATCCATGGAGTGGAGCAGACGAGCTGGGAGTAGTTTCAGGGTCTACCTGGACTGAATTGAATCTCTTTGTGATGGGCTGTTTGGAAACGGCCTAGTCTGTTTCCTTCATTCATAAGATGGGGCTTTTCACGCCTCTGGGCTGGTCTGTAGCCAGCAGCTTCTCAGGTGCTTGACACTGCTAATTTAAAGTTGGAAAATCTAACAATTTGGGCTTTGTGAAGTCATACCTGAACTAGGCATAGAGGAGGGCCTCTAGGGAAGAAAAGAGCCTTAGAGATAGTGGTTGTGGTGTGTTGGTCTCCACACTAACAGATCAGAAAAGTTGACACCATTTGTGTATCTCTTTTGGCTGGAGGAAGGGGATGCCTAAGTGTTCCTGAATATTGCGCTTGTCTTCATTTTCACGCTGCCAGACCATGAAGGTTTTCCTTCAGGTCATATTTGATCATCTCCCTCATTATTCCTTGAGGTAATAAGTAGGAATCATATTGCATCCAGATAGTGCGCCTACCTGGCAAGGATACATATCTCTGGCTTTCTCAGGATCCAGGGCTGTTAGAATGGCTAGGCAGACCTAGCACAGGTCAGACAGGGGTGGATTGGAGAGTAGCCCTCTCAGGAGTGATGGCAGGCCGGCCACTGTTCATCCCAATGCTAAGTGAGTGATGGCAGGCCGGCCGCTGTTCATCCCAATGCTAAGTGAGTGACGGCAGGCCGGCCGCCGTTCATCCCAATGCTAAGTGAGTGGCGGCAGGCCGGCCGCCGTTCATCCCAATGCTAAGTGAGTGGCGGAAGGCCGGCCGCCGTTCATCCCAATGCTAAGTGAGTGGTGGCAGGCCGGCCGCCGTTCATCCCAATGCTAAGTGAGTTTGGACGATCACAGTCCTCTTTAGTGCTTTTACTGTTTTTTATTTCTTTCTGTGATAATCATACATTCTCCAAAACTGAAAGTATCAGCATTCGTAAACAATTGGGCCTGAAGCTACTTGAATAAATTTTTTTTTGTGGAATTGGGATGAGGGATGGTAGCAACTAAAACCTTTTTTACTGGCTGCTTCTGATTTCCCAGAGGAAAAGGCTCTAGGTTGAAATGAAAGCTAATTGAGCTGTGTGAATGTGGAATTGGTAGGGGATGGGGGTGACCTCAACTGGGACCAAATCCCTAGAACGTTGGTCATGACTTCAGCTGAGATGTTTGAGGATTCATGTGTCTCCAGGCTTGATGGCCGTCCAGTTGGGGCTTTAATTGTGTGCTGATCAGTATTGTATGTTGTCCCCATTTGCTTGGAGGAGCTATGTGAACATTCACATCCCCCTTCTGAGATAAGTGTAAGAATATATGGTTGGCACACGTTCTCTTTTATTTTTTTAATTTTCATTAATAAAACCAATCAACATACAACACGAACATTCTTTTTTTTATTTTTTAAACTTTTTTAATTAAAAAAATTAACAAAAAACATTAAGATATCATTCCATTCTACATATACAATCAGTAATTCTTAATATTATCACATAGTTGCATATTCATCATTTCTTAGAACATTTGCATCGATTTAGAAAAAGAAATAAAAACACAACAGAAAAAGAAATAAAACGATAACAGAGAAAAAAAAGATTATACATACCATACCCCTTACCCCTCGCTTTCATTTACCACTAGCATTTCAAACTGAATTTATTTTAACATTTGTTCCCCCTGTTATTTATTTTTATTCCATATGTTCTACTCTTCTGTTGATATAGTAGCTAAAAGGAGCATCAGACACAAGATTTTCACATTCACAGAGTCTCATTGTGAAAGCTATATCATTGTTCAGTCATCCTCAAGAAACATGGCTACTGGAACACAGCTCTGCATTTTCAGGCAGTTCCCTCCAGCCTCTCCGCTACATCTTGTACAATAAGGTGATATCTACTTAATGCATAAGAATAACCTCCAGGATAACCTCTCGACTCTGTTTGGAATCTCTCAGCCATTGACACTTTGTCTCATTTCACTCTTCCCCCTTTTGGTCGAGAAGGTTCTCTCAATCCCTTGATGTTGATTCTCAGCTCATTCTAGGGTTTTTCTCAGTCCCTTGATGCTGAGTCTCAGCTCATTCCAGGATCTCTCTCTCACGTTGCCAGGAAGGTCCACATCCCTGGGAGTCATGTCCCACGCAGAGAGGGGGAGGGTGGTGAGACTGCTCGTCATGTTGGCTGGAGAGAGAGGCCACATCTGTGCAACAAAAGAGGCTCTCTTGGGGGTGACTCTTAGGCCTAAATTTTAAGTAGACTTGACCTATCCTTTGTGGGGTTGTTTCATATGAACAAACCCCAAGACTTCAGCCTATAGCTTTGGTTGTCCACACTGCTTGTGAGAATATCAAGAATTCAACTTGGGGAAGTTGAATTTCTCCCCGCTCTCACCATTCCCCGAAGGGGGCTTGCAAATACTTTTCCACTCACTGATCAAATCACTCTGGGATTCATCGGGGCATCACCTGGACAAACCAACAAAATCTCATGTCCTATACAAAGTTCCATGTACTTAAGGTGTTCAATCAACTATCTACATAAGTTATATTAGGAGATGCACTAGTCAAAGTATAGATTTCTACCAAATAAACATTTTTTGCTTTACTCTCACACATTAGTTGAAATTTTAAAATATTAAGTACCATCTATTTTCAGCACACTGCAGTAATGACATTCTTTTGTTCTTCCTCATGCAAAAACATATTTTAAATTTGTACATTCAGTCACTATCATTATACACTCTAGGCATTCCTAGATTACACCATCTCAATCTTTATCATCTATCTTTCTTTGTGATTTCATTTATGCCCCAGCCCTCCTCCCTCTATCATTCTCACATGCAGCTTCATTCAGTATTTTAACATAATTGTATTACAGTTAGGTAGTATTATGCTGTCCATTTCTGAGTTTTTATATTCAGTCCTGTTGCACAATCTGTATCCCTTCAGCTCCAATTACCCAATATCTTACCCTATTTCTATCTCCTGATGGTCTCTGTTACCAAGGAAATATTCCAAGTTTATTCACTAATGTCAGTGAGACCATACAGTATTTGTCCTTTTGTTTCTGGCTAATCACACTCAGCATAATGTCCTTAAGGTCCATTCATGTTGTTACATACTTCATAACTTTATTCTGTCTTACAGCTGCATAATATTCCATCTTATGTAAATGCCACAGTTTGTTTAGCCAACCGTCTGTTGATGGACATTTTGGCTGTTTCCATCTCTTGGTAATTGTTAATAATGCTGCTATAAACATTGGTGTGTAAATGTCCACTTGTATCCTTGGCCTCGTGTCCTTTGAGTAGAGACAGCATATAGATGGGTCCTGTTTTTCAATCCATTCTGCCAGACTATGTCTTTTGATTGGAGAGTTTAATCCATTAACATTCAGTGTTATTACTGCATGGTAGTACTTTCTTCTTCTATTTTGCCTTCTGGATTTTATATGTCATATCTAATTTTCCTTCTTTTTACCTTTACTCATAGTCTTCCTTTCTACACTCTTCTCCACACCTCTCTCTTCTGTCTTCGTATCTGTCTCTAGTGTTCCCTTTAGTATTTCTTGCAGAGCTGGTCTCTTGGTCACAAATTCTCTCAGTGATTT
>PVIY010017006.1:0-50449 GCA_004026745.1 Myrmecophaga tridactyla
GTGATTAAATTGTCTTCTACCTCTATTTTAATTTCCACACTAAATTCAAGCCTGTTATAGACTTTATTATTACCACTAATTTAGATATCAAACATGTGCATTAGAAATTCATAGAATAGAAAGCAAGAAATTGTGGAGTGAATTGTTGCATGGTGTGTTGTGGGAACACAGGCTCAGGCATAACAGAAACTTTCGGCAAATGACCACTTTACTGTTTACAGTGCATATAACATCTAAAAGAGCCGGGAGAGACATCCCTTCATGACCTGTCTCCTGGGGAGAATGACTGCTCAAGTCAGGGTAGATGGTGCCACAACTGCACACGCCTCACTCTACATTGGAGAGGAGAGAGCCTTCACTGTCCCAGAGTGGGTATCTATACCCCATGGTTAGGGGGCTCTGCAACTGAGCAAACAAGCACGTAGCAAGCAAACTTTGTATAGAGTGGCTGCCCTGATAAGCATCTGGGGCTGCTTGTTCCTGGTTTTGGGTTTAAGGTACAGTAAGGCCATTCACTAGCCTTACTGTCTTTCCAGGTCTGTGAAATGAGAACAGATTGAAACATCTGCACACAAAGAGTGGGGTAGGCAAGGGCTGGGAGGTGACCACTGAGCATCCAAGTTTGGGGAGTTCAACAGATATAAACTTTACTTACAGTCGGGGATACTAAGAATTCTAAGACCACATAGCTAGTATGTGTCTAGTGTGTGAAAATCTGACCCCTCTTTCCATTTCACTGTCTCTATAGCAGAGTTAAACTTGTTAAAAAAGATTAATAAACAGGGAGATTCTTACTGTTTATAGGGCAATTTTAGATAAATCTATTAAAGACTAGTACAAATTTGAAATGTATCTTTGGGTTTAATTTGAAAGTTTAAAATTCATTTTGTTTTGAAACATCTGCATTTCACTTATTATGCTTTTGATGAATGAAAATCGATCGAGGTATTCCTAAAATAATTACTGTGAAAGTGAAATGTAACTACCCTGTAATTTATGATGAATTATTTTTCTCCCCTGAGGAACTGTGTGTTGAATGAAATGAGTCACCATATAATCATATTATTTATTGTAGCCAGTGCTACAATATTCTACAATTATTCTATTCATATTGCTGTATAATTATGGTATTAAAGTATAAAAGTATGAAAAATGCACATTTGTTTCTATTCACACCTACTTGCTTTCACTGTACAGTACATATTCTTTATGATGATGTCATAGAATGTGAGAATTATTTCTATTAACCCTGAGGAGAAATTTATTCTGCTACTTCTCATGATTGTGTATTTGTTCCTCCCTCTCACCCTCCCTCCCTTTGTCCTCTCTCTCTCATTTATGTTTAGGATAAGAACTTCAGTTGACATTAAATTCCTGTAGCTGGGGTCAGAGATAGACATAAGGGTGACAGAATAGGGAGAAAAGACATTTATGTCTGAGTGCATGTATTTTTCTTGAGACTTTTTTTAAGTTCATATGTGTGAATTTATTTTCCTTTAAACATATATAATTCTTCCTCCAAATAAAAATATAAATATATATAATCTTGGAAATGTAGTCAAGTCAATTGAATAAAAATTAGTTTATCCATATATAAATGCATATATGTTCACATATATGAAGTTCCCTGAGGTGAAGACAGGCAGTGCTATTTCCATGTTATAGGTATAGCTCTTCAGGAAGAGAGAGGCCAATTAACCTATTATTCCATATTCTTGGTTCTTCTCTGATTTTGTCTTCTACATTTCCTAAAACAGCAATCTTACAGACCATGCAGTTGTATAATGGTGATCTCTATTATGATCACAAAGCTGGTTTGTTTTGTTTTCTGTTCATTTAATGAGTTAATTGTCAATATCCTTTCAACATTTAAGGAATTTCATTTTGATTTTCTTTAAACAATTGAGTGACCTTACTTTTTCCTTTATAAATCACTGAGTGCTCTTCTTCTAAATGTTGCATAACTCACAGGATGAGCTGTCGTGTTTGAGAGTCTTGCTTTCTTATGAATATAGAGAGTCCACTATGATTCATAGCTTTCTTCATTTGCTAGAATGCTTTACTCTCAAATTAGAAACATGACATAATAAATGTGTACTTCATCTAAAATAGTAGCATTTATTATTTTACTTGAGAAAGAATTTTGAGATAACAAAATAAATGTCCAGGTATCTGCTGGGTTTGTTAACTGTATTGGTTAGAGGACTATTTTAAAGGTCAGATAATGATAATTTTTGAGAAATATTTATTTTGCACTGCTCTCCCAGGTCCCTTTCCTTTTCCAATGATGAAATAAAAAAAAATAAGGATAATATTAACAATAATGATAAAATACAAATCAAACTGATAACAGAAGGTAGATTTTGCCTATGTCTGGGACTCATCCTCCCATCTTTTCTTCAGTAGCCCCCTACCTAATTCCAGAGAATTAAGATCTATAGAAAATGATTTGTGTAATTATTTCCTCAATTCTCCCAAGAGTATCATGTAGCTAATACAATTATTGATGCATATAATATGAGTTAATATACTTCATACAATGCCTTAGAGCTCTGAAGATTAATTCCTTTGAAGATTTATGGTTCAGAGGCGCTTCAATCCCCCAGGTATTGAGGCACAACCCACCCACCCCACCTCGCTCCTTACCCCACCAGGGCAAATTATTGCACTTCCTCCTTAGAAAGTGACATCTTCAGTTATATGTTAAACATGTTTTAATATATCTGAAATTCAGAAGTATCTTACAGCCAATGTGTACATACAGTAAAGTAGTAAATTCTTTTTTTTCTAGTAAATGTTTACTAAGATGATGACCTGCCTTACCATGCATGGCATTTTAGGATGAAGAAAATTGCATATTTTCTTCTAGCTCCCCATCAAACATTCACATTGCTTTTGCCTGTTCTTTAGGGTGAGAGTACAATATTCCTGTAAGAAACAGGAAGTTTTGTATAGATAATATAAGAGTTATTAAAATTTAAAATAGATGCAATGTTCATAATTGAACATTTTCTTTTGTTGGATTATTTAAATCTTTGATTTCTCCTCCTGGATTAGACTGTAGTCTAAAATGACCTCTGATTTAGCACAATCAAATATATTTAATGGGTTTAAGAGTAATGGGTCAGTATTGTATAATGTTCCATCAAATGTACCACACCTCTCTGTCGCCTGGTGTTTGAATGATTTTGAGACCCATTGCCCTACGCACCCCTTTTGTGCTGGCAGACAATGTGTGGTAATATGTTCAGATAGACTAATTTGTGCCTAAGTGATAGCTAATATATCTTCCTCCCAGGTAGTATTTAACTTGATTAAAATGGACAGGTCAACATAAGGTATTTCAAGTGGGAATTTCAAGCACCATTAGAAGCTAATTGGGCAAGACAAAGCTTATAAGAAAAAGTACACTTGGAGCCACCAAACTTCTAAATGGATGCTAGGAAAAATTATACATGCGTCAAATTCAGTACAAGCCCTTTGATCTTGCCCAATGCATACTGCTTGCTTTATTTATGACCTTTACTCCGATTACTCTGTAGCAAATAGGACTGATTTCCTGTTGACATCTCACAAAATGTCACTGTGTGTTCTATGAGCTTCAAAGTATGCATTTGTTAGAAATAGTGATCTTTTTAAATATATAGAAATTATGATCAGCCTTTTTTTTTGTAACATATTTTGTCTAAAAAATTAAAAGAAGCAAGAAGGCATATTGCAAATATTATGCAATAGATGGTTCCCCAAGTCTAATACATACCCAGAAACTGACAGGTAACATGTATTGGTGAGGAGGAGTGGTAGAGACCAACTCAAATCTGAGTGTCAATGGCTTATCAGAAGGATTTAAATACTTTTTTAAAAGTCGTGTTGCAGGCCAAAGAGCATATTTCTACTGGCCAGTATGGATTCATAAGGTAGCAGTCATAAATGCTGATAGAAGATTTAAACTCCAAACTTTCACTTAATTGTATGTTATTAAGTATATTATATTTCATCCCAAGTAATGTGAGAATTATCTTAGATAGGTATTGAGTGACTATTCAATAAATTCCTTTTTTTTTTGTCTGGCTTTATTTTTGTCATAAAAAACTCTTCAACAATTAAAATTTCTGTATAGCAATACTAACATTACATGCTTATAATTGCTTATTGTTATTAAGTGCAGAAATAGACTAAACTAGTACATGATTCTTTAAAATAAACAAGATACACATCTTCTACTAGACACATCTAACTACCTTTGGCTTACAAGCTATCCAAATATTTATTTTTTCTAAACAAAGTCTTTTCAATGATGCCAAAGTACAATGTATTTTGTCAGGAAAGCCTTTCAAAAATAAATAAAAATAAAACAAAAGAAGAGTAGCCTAAACATTTGCTTAATGCTTTAGGTAATCACGTAATTTTATATCAAGCAATTACAAAAATGAAATCTTTCCTACATCCAGAAACACAAAATATTCTGAAACACTTGAGAAATTACACTGGATAAATTAGTGTCTAAAATCATCTAAAATAATAATGAAATTATTTTTCTGTCTAGCCTCCAAACTTATCTTCCTTTTTAGCTCTTTCCCACTCTTCTTACTGTCACCTCCTTCCTCCCATCCTACATTCCTCCCTTTCCTCCTTTTTATTTTTTTGTATTTTATTGTGTTTTGATTATATGCGTTCCATGTTCTTGGGTGTGTTCCTCTTCTCTCCAATCCTGACTGGAGTATCAGAACTCTGGGTTGCTCCTTCTAATTCCTTCTAATACTCAGAAAGAATGTATGAAATAAATGCTGTTAAACTACCACTTATCAGTTGATGAATCTGAAACTGCAAGATGTAAAGAAACTTGACTGCTGTTACACAGCTCATCTTAGTGGTTTCCAGGTGCTATGACAAATACTACAAAATGGGTTGGCATAAACAAATGGGAATTTGTTGTCTTGGAGTTTCAGAAACTAGATGGCTTGCTTCCTTCCAGGGCCAGTAGAGTTCTGGGCTGGGTACAAAAATCCTTGGGATTCCTTGGCCTGCATCTCTTGCTTCCTATCACATGGCAGTATCTGCTCTTTCCTTTATGAGATTCCTCTTACTTCTAGCCTCTGGCTCCTTCCTGTGGGTTTCTATGTTCCTGATTTCTGGTTTCTTCTCTTTTGAGAACCTCCAATAATTAGGGATAAGGTCCTCACTGCTTTAGTTGACGAAACACCAGCTAAAAATAACAATTTCAAAAGGTCCTACTTACAATGAATTTATACTGACAGTAATGCAGATTAAGATTAAAACCATATGTTGTTGAGGTATATAATTCAACATACCACACAGCTATGAAGTGGCAAAGCCAGGATATCTCACACCTGAGCTCCTAATCCTGGTAATCTTACCTCAAAAATCTAAGCCATTTTCCTATAATAGAAAATATTATTTGTGGCTTGACTTTTTATCTGCTAGCTAGGTTATAAATTGGCATGGTGATCAATTGACACCATAACCTTCCTATCACATTCATTGCTAAATATAGCCCTATTCTACTATACAGCAAGTTTTATATCTCAAGTTGTTTAGTCCGCATGTGAAGTAAACAAATTTAGTGGAAGTAGGAAACTTCTAAGGCAGGATAAACATTCATGAAATGTTTGTTGTAGAGTGGTTAGAATGAGTGGATCACCTCCAGTGAGTTTATATTACCCCAGGAGATATATTATCCATTTGTGGCAAGAATGGTTTGGAATATCTCTTTTAGAGAGAGACACATGTCACTCCAACACGCATGCCCTTACTCTATTACCTGGTGATAGTTAACATAAGTAGTATATTAGATTTTTCAAGAATATTTTGGACTTGGCTACTTCTTTGTAGGAATAAGTTTATAAGGCAAGCGCCAAGATTGAGGGTCTGGCCCATCAACTTGGCAATCCCCAGTGCCTGTGAGAATATCAGGTCTTCCCCAGGTGGAGAAGTGTAATATTTCCACCTTTTTCCCCAGACCCTCAAGGGGACTTTGCAAATACATTTTAATCTTCTGCCCAGGTTACTCTTGGATGATTTGTGGCAGCATACTAACTTGTAAAAAACGGCAAGATTTCATTCCCTATTTAAGGTTCCATGAAATTATGGTGTTCAAATCAGCTTCATTATTGAAAAGTATGCCCTCAAACATGATCCTTGGGTATGACCATCTCCAGAGATAAGAAACACTCAGGTTATTGTCTCATTAAGCTATCCCTATAAGAACCATCTTCAAAACAGAACTTGGAAAAATTTAATGTAGCCTTATTTATGGTAGGCTAGGAAGGAGTAAATAAAAATATCATTTCAAATAACTAGAATAACATAAATGTTACTGAGGATGAAATCAGTATGTTTTCTTCCATTAGATGTCAGTTATTGACCCAGAATGGTATAAATTTGGGTGAACTGCTAATCGATTTTTGCAAACACAGTGAACTTTCATAAACTCTTGCTTGTTGAAGAGACTCCCATATTTGAATAGACTAAAAGTTTAATCTAGACCGTGACTTTTTCAAAGGGTTACTAAAGCAATAGGCTCTTTGTTCATAATGATAAAATATAAAATTCTTTCCTCCATGTCCTACTCCTCACCAAGGTAATAGAAGTAGCATGTGAGTGAGCCACGCAATTTTTTATATTACTTACGCATGTCAACAAATTTTACATTCTGTTGTACCTCCTAGCTAAATAACTGGGGTTCTTTAGCATGTCAAACAACATTATTGGATAGGAGCAAAGAATTTTGCTTACTGTCATTTAAATTTGAATCAATTAAATAATTTTCTTAGTTTATATAACTTTGATTGACAGTCTTAAGTTGGTGTGCCATATGTAGCATTTTTCTTTTTGTTAAACGCATACACAGACACAACCAATGTATTTGTTTCTGTGAGCACCTCTAGAACTAAATAAGAACAGGGGCTGCAATTACAATAGTTAACATATTAGGTATTTGCTCTTTATAAAACATTGTTTAAAATGCTTTACACCTAATTCTCACACATATAAAAATATACTATTATATAAATGTGAGTATATTGTATATACCCAAATAATATATAAAAACATACCTGCAGGGTGCGAGGGTAGTTCAGTGGTAGAATTCTCACCTGCCATATGGTATACCCAGATTTGATTTCTGGCCCATGCGGTGCCCAAACAAACAAACAAAAACTAACAAATGGTGCTTCAATAATGGGATACTCACATGGAAAATGAATGAAATGTGACCCCACCATACAACATACAAAAAAAAAAAAAATACCTGAATTAGCTAGGGTTTGGGGCCGAAAACCTGGAAACTCTGATAAAGGTGATGCTGAAATCCTTAGCCCAAATTTCCTGGGAGAAGCTGGCTGATTGGTAATTTTAGCAAGAGCCAATACTGAAGTTTAGATGGAATTTATTCTGCCCTCTGAAATCTTTATTTCTGGCTTTTAAGACTTCTAACTTATTGGACAAGGAAGCTCCCCATATTTTGGAGGGCAATGTCCTTTGTTGCCAGTAGATACAATCAACTGATTGTAGATACAAATGTCATTTATGAAATACCCTCACAGTAACAATCAGGCCAGTACTTGAACCAAACAACTGGATACCATACTAGCCAAATTGACACATGAAATTCTCCATACAGTACCAAAAGGGAAATCCTTGGTTTTTTCCAGTCTACACAGTCTCTTTCCACTAATTTGGTGTCTTTTTGGTGATCTCTCAGTCTTTATACCATTTTCCCAAGATAACATCTGTGCCTATGAAGGAGATGGAAATCTTGCTCATGTAAATTTATGGTTATTGGGGGATATATATATATATATATATATATATATATATATATATATATATGTGATTTTTACCCACAGCTTGGTGAGAGCCTAAGGTCTATTCCATGCTGCCTCAGTTCTACCAAAGTTCCTTCTACTAAAGTTCCTGCTGGTGCCATTGACTTCCCAGAGTTTAACTGCATTTTCCATCCTACTCCTGACTGGTCTGTGGCTCAAGAACAGTAACTTACCTCTCACCAGAGAATTCATACTAGCAAGCTCAGCAACCAAAGCTAGTGTATGCTATGTGAGGTGTGTGTGGGTTTCTGGGACATTATATCTTCCCACACCACATAGGAATCAAACTCAGCTCAATAAAATAAACTCTGGTTCTCTGTTGGACTAAATGTACCACACAGAAATTTTTCTTTGCTGCCTCACCATCTATGGAGCTGTCTTACCATTCTTTCTCTGTCTCTCTCTCTGTCTCTCTCTCTGTCTCTCTCTCTGTCTCTCTGTCTCTCTCTCTGTCTCTCTCTCTCTCTCCCTCTCTCTCTCTGTCTCTCCCTCTCTCTCTCTCTCTCACTCTCTTTCATGTACACAAATGCACACACACATACACACAGTCACACAAAGTTGTAAGATCTGATTTATCTTTGTCTTCAGCTTTCCTCTCAACCTATGGAAAACCCTACTCTGTTACACTGGCCCAAGCGGGAAAGTCTTGGCAGTCTCCCAGTTCTCATGTCTCCTTTATTTCACTCTGCTCCTGGGAAAGGAGGTAGGCTATCTTCTTTCCTTTGTGGAAGGGATTCTCTACAGGTCAACCGTTCTTCCATTCTGAGGAGACACCAGATATGTTCCTTCATCCAAATTATTGAACAGTATCAATAAATTATACTATTTTGGAGATTCAGAGTTAGCTCAGGCTTGGGATTAGTAGTCAAGATACAGATCTGCATCAATCCTATCCTGGATCTTCAGAAAGAGAAAACCAAATAGACCATTTCCTCATGTATAACCTGAGATTGCTAGACTAGACTAGAGATCCTGTAGGCATTTTCAGACTATTAAACTCTGCAATTCTGAGATGACTAAAATGCTTTCACTGAAAAAAAAGAATTCTATCTATATATACAACCAAACTAATTTTCCCTTTTTAAATTTCTCTGGCTTTCCTTCTGTATTACTATGGATGCACTGGAATAAACCTTTAGTAAAATGTATTTTCTTTCTTTAGTGCTTTATCTTAGCATTAAATGTGTGTCCCAGGCTTCATTACAAGTTTCCCTACAATTGACTTGGACCTTTAAAGAGAGAATGGCTGTTTACTCCTTTAAACATGTAAATTGTTCCTTTTATGAATAGTAGAAAATTTCCCATATGGTGAAATATTTTTCCTATGGTTTTTGAATGAAATAATTCATCAATAAGTAAATAATTGGATATGTCTGAATTATAATTGGCAACTTTAATCTAGTAAACTGTACTACTGAATATCTTTTGTCACTGAAAACCTTAATACCACATGGCATATGCCTTACAATACTCTTTCAAAATTGTATACATTAAAGAAGTTCTTATAAAAATATTTTGTACTCTATAATATATAGATCTCACATTATGGGAACTTAAGGGTTTTTCAATTTGCTGAACACTGGCAATTAATATACTCTAACATTAAGATATCTTTTACTGGTCCCTTGTTTGATCTCATTTTAGTTTTTACTAATTCAAGGCATGCTCATTTCTAAAGCTGAGGAGGGTGTTTTCCTTACTTCTGAACTACTTCACGATAACATTTGCAATACTCTGCTGCGCTTCACATTTTATGCCAGTGTATTTCAAGGAGTATTGGTAAGCATTGTAAGTTTGAATAGCTGGAACTATGATACTACCCATAGTAGATAAAAAGGTGAAAAGTGGTTACTGAACTTTTAGTCAGTTTAATTTCTGATGTGTCAGTCTTATAAATAACGTTTAAACTGACCTTAATCTTGATGAAAACTCCACACAGTTGTGGTAGATGAAGCACTTACATAGGCATCTAGAAACTTAGGAACTTGGCCAAATGCTAACATTCTCCACATAATTTAAGTTATAATCACATGGCATTAGCAGTAATTCAGAATTTTACATGATGTTCTGTGCTGGCCCTCTCAAGGCAGCTAATAACTTACATATCTAAGTGGTGCCTTTTGAAATAAACTTGGATTGGATGTAGAACTTGGGCTTAGTAGCCTGATCATAATATTTTAGTTTTAATTAAATGTCACACTCAAAATAAGTGATGAGTGAGTATTCTTGGTCTTCTAATGGACTGAGGGCCTCATTACCTAGTAAAGTACAGATTGCTTCACTCATCATTCAGACATTCCCCAGCCAATTGGCATAAAGGGATATGTTCAACTCTTATTTACGTAAAGTGATATAAGAGAAACAATAGGCTTCAAAACTAAAGAAAAGAAAAAAAAGGCAGATGGTCATATTGCTTCCTGTTTTATAAATGTCAAAGCACCAAATGTAATGATTTTACTTATGGTAATAAACTATTTCCTAGGTACTTCTGGGCAATAAAATATGTTTGGAGTTGCAGTTGTTGTATTTCTTAAATGTATTGCATGTTTTTAATTGTGTATAATGTATTTTACGAAAATATCATTTGTCTGTATTGAAAACAAGAAATGTGTATTTAAACCAGTATGCACTTCAATTATGAATTATTTCCTTTTTAGTTTGATGCATTCACTGTAATTTATTGATAATCCAAGATTTTAAATGTTTGAAATATAGATTCACAATATACATTCAATTAATTTTTGCTTGGTGCTGTTTCAATGACTGATGGGAGCTTAGTGATCACAGATTATGTTGTCTGATCATCATAATCTCACCAAGCTCAGCATTTCCTGACTTTCCCTTGTGGACCTTCTCACCTTTATTTATTTATTTTTTTACCTTTGCTTGCCCTTTTTTTCATCTACTTGACTTCTTTTGACATCCGTTAAATTTTGAGTTTCTATTCCTTTGGGTGAAATTTTTGTACATTTTATGTACACATGAAAAATCCACGTCTGTGTATGTGACTGACTCAAAATCACATACCTGTAGATACTTTTTAATCAAATGCCACAAGTATGTAACTAATTTAATTTAGGCAATTAACTATATGTTTAGTAACATATCATCTACCTAAAATATATTAGTCTACCTGTAATGAAAATACTTTAAAGTTGATTTTATTGGATTCAACTTTTAAAAATTATTATAGCCCAAATGTAAAGTAAAGCTTAAAGCTAACAAAAAGATTCATGGAGAATATGAATAAGAATTCATA
Source organism: Myrmecophaga tridactyla (assembly GCA_004026745.1). Taxonomy (NCBI): domain Eukaryota; kingdom Metazoa; phylum Chordata; class Mammalia; order Pilosa; family Myrmecophagidae; genus Myrmecophaga; species Myrmecophaga tridactyla. The sequence goes on from PVIY010017006.1 coordinate 11,107, forward strand.
AGAATATGAATAAGAAAATTTTTAGCTTGCTTTTGGTTTGTTTCATTTTATTTGGTTTTGCATTGCTTTACTATAGTATCACCTCACTTATTTACAAATAGTTTGGTATGGACTGTCTCCCAGACCCTGTGCTGAGTGGCACAGGCTAGCATGTATAAAGTATAAGTAGTCACTAATTTGGAAGAGTATAAAAAACAGGTGTGTGAACCACAGTGAACACATTTTAATTGCTACTAGAACATTTTATGAAGCTTAATCATCTTCAGTTTTAGATTAATTTAAAATTAAACGGCACTAGTGAGCTTGAATAAGGGGATAGATATCACCTTTAAGATAACATATTTATTAATATTTTCTACTTAATGAAATTCATACAATTCTTATAAACATGTTTCAGTGCACTGTGTAAGGATTCTAAAGAAAGTCCTACAGCATAATAGATGATAATGCAAGAGAATGGCTAATCATCTGCAGGACAAATATAAGTGGCTGTGCAGAAAGTGATATCATATTCCTATTTGGGGAAAAGAAGTGCTCCATTGAATAAGGAAAGCAACACAAAAAGGAATAGAGCAATAAAAAAAAAAGAAAAACAACAAGAAAACAAACAGAAAGCTGCTGACACATTTAAACTCAGTGCTAATCCCACTTTATTATTGTGGCCTTAGATCTACTGGGGATCTTGTTAAATAATACATTCTGGTTCAGTCAGGCTAGAGTGAGACCTGACCTTCTTAGTATTACTAAGAAGCTCCTATTTGAGGCCACAGGTTCAGACTGGGGGCCGCTGAAACAGAACACACGTGTAGCTGAAATCTGAATGCCTACAATGAGCCAGATAATACTGGCCCCATGTTATACGTGAGGAGCATAATGAAGCACAGAAAGACATTGGAAACTATTAGCTAGGGTTTGAAGTACAGACAAATGCTTGGACAAATGGGAGGAACAAAATTTGTTTCACCACACTGAAGGCCTAAGTGGCCTTTGGAAAATAATGATATCATCCTTTGCCTCTTCCTTTTTTGTCTCTAAACCAGGAATAATGATAACACCTACTTCACAGGATTTTTGAGGACTAAACTATTTATTGTAGTTATACTTCTTGGAGTTATGCCCAGCACATAGTAAATACCATATATCAGGTTTGCAGTAGAAGGTTTCTAGAACTCCAAGAAAAGAAAGCAAAAAAGAGATTGCTAAGAGACACAAATCTCAGCTTACACATTACCACCATTTCCTTTCCTATCTGTTAATAACTGTATGTGTTATTAATGACAGATAGATAAAGACAGAGGGGTAAATGAATGGAAAGGTTAAAGAACAAAGTAGTCGGCAGTATCGAAACCTTTATTTACATGAATGCTGAAAAGTTATTATAGGATTTCAGACCTGGAAAGCCATTTTGACCTTATGAACATCAAATCGATTAGTAGAATGGTGAGGACAGAAGTAGATTGTAATTGAGTAAAGAATGATTGGGACCTGGAGAATTTATACACACACACACACACACACACACACACACATATATATATATATATATTTGGAAAATAGTGTGATAAAGACAGGAGACTATACCATAATAACTTGAGAGAGAGGCAGAGAAAAAGGTATTTTTTTTTCTTTTCATATGATTTAGTTATTTTGGTTTGCTTTGTTTGCTTTTGTTCTTTTCTTTTTCTTCCTTCCTTTCATACTCTTCTTTCTTTCCTTCCCTCCTTCCTTTCTTTTTCTTTCTTTCTTCTTTTCATCTATCTGTCTATCTCTATCTATCTAGCTAGCTAGCTATTATGGTAGCAATTAGGCAACGTTTATAGCATGGCAGAAAGGAACCAATTAGGAAAAAGGCATTAAAGATGCAGACAAGTTGCTCTTAAAAAATCTAGGTGACCTTGTACCTGGCTGGGCTTATGGAGTTTAACTAGGAAAATTAAATCTCAGTAAGGAGGAAAGACACTTATCTTTCTAACCTAACATGGTAAGGCTAGGAAAGTTTGTGACAGATACAAAGTGTGGAGTTGAAGGGGATTTACATTAAAAACTTTGACTTTGTGTCCTTGTCATAACTAGGTTAAGTACATACATAAATTGTTTGATAAAACATTTACTAAGTTCTGTTTTCCTAAAATGTTGAAGATAGAATGTTTCTCCCTTAAATACCCTGCAAAGTTCTTAATGTTCTTAGTTTTTGGATATTGTGCCAATTTCCAAAATCCAGTAACCTGCTTAAGCTGTTGTAATATTGTAAAATGAAAATTCAATAATGAAATCACAGTGAAAATTTAAATAAATTATATATATAGTTATTTTGCAGAGAATAAAAGTTTTAAGATATGTTTTCAATAAAAAATTTATAAAATCACACTCCTTTAAGAAAATCAATAATTTATAAGAACCTTTTATGACTAAGACTCTTTGGGAGTGGCTATAATTAGTAGATAAGTGCCTTAGACTCCCTCTATGTAAGTCAGCATGTAAAGGTCTTGCTTGGAAAATGTTAGAAGTAATTGTATCAAGATAAATCAATGCCTTGGTTATCTCTGCATAACTTTTGGAATTCTGAAGAAATCCAATGCTGCTTTGTGTCAGGCAAACAATAGACTAAGTTGTCGGTTTATTGTATTATTTTTAATCTCTGCAGGTGATAAATTGGCCATATTAGATGCCACTGTTAAATATTGTATCAAATTGCACAGGGCTCTTGGTTCCCTGATGGAACTTCGAAATGCCAATGAATTCATTGTATTTATATTCCTGTAAATTAGGGAAGTCCCTTTTGAGTATCTGTTATTTGATTTGTATGCTTACTTAAACTATAAGTTCTAATTGCAGCTTTGTCAGGATAGCAATTATCTTTGTTATAATGCTGTCTATGTTCCATTCTGGAAAATAATTTCATTTATGAAATAAATTACAGCTTCATGTTTTCCCTTGCATTAACTCCTCCTCCCTAAATTGTTTCTTATATGTATGACGTGTGTCACAGAAGTAGAAAATCTTAACATCTTTGATATTTTCTTTTTATCCGTAATGCTCTAATTGACCACAGATATAACTCATTTTGAATTTTTTGTTACATCCATTTTTACCTTTTTTATCAACCAATACAACAGTTCATTACAACATACCATAAGCGCTTCTTCCCCTTAATTCAATTTTTCCAGTCATCCTACCTCCTGAGGAATCTTTACTGAATACCAATTTTATCATGTCAGTTTCTTTTTATAAATAATTAAGGCACAATTTAAAGTCCAGATATTTAACCATAGCTTTTGGGATCCTCCAGAGATATTTTCTAACTAGTCTCCAGTGCTATTATCCCATCACTATTCTGCATGAGTTTAATCTCATCTGTATTTAACTATTTATAATCCCTTGAATAAATCTTGAGCATTTTAATTTACCTGGCTTAAAATGTCCTCCCCTTTTTTTTTTTTAATTTGCATATGGGCAGGAGGCACCAGGGATCGAACTCCAGACCTCCAGCACGGCAGAAACATCCTTAATCATAAGTCTCCTTTGGTCATAATTGATATATACCACTTTGTTGTATTACTTATCTTTTTTCTGAGATTTTGTCCTGCCAAATAATTTGTAAATCCCTTGAAGTTAGGGACTGTGGCTTAATATTTGTGCATGCCATACCATCTAGAAGAGTGATTGCATACTCATACCATCTAGAAGAGTGATTGCATACTGAATATAGTAAAAAAGATTACTGATCTTAGGAAATGTTTTAATTCATTCAACTAACTTTTAAATTGGTGGTACATGCTTTGCTTTTAGAATTGTTTGCAGAAGACACATTTATTTTGGCTTTGTTTTTGAATCTGTAAGTCTAAAACATGTTCTTAAGTAAGAATTCCTTGCAAAGGTATATACTGGTGTTTATGACTGTTCAACCACAACTCTAAAAAAGGTGTTGCCTGATTTATAAGGAAGATGAGCATTGAGTCGTTAACACTCATTTTTATGCAATGAATCTTTTTTAATGTTATACCCATCAAAACTTTTCTTTGTAGGTATTATATTCATTCCAAGTACTTAAGAGGAGTAAAACATCAAAATGAGATTTTTGGCATCAGTGAATGTCGCTTCATTTTCAAATCTCAAGGTCAAATATAAATTTTTAAATTAGGAATGCCTAGTATTTTTTCTTAATTAAAATAAATGCCCATACTAATATCTAATTATTTTTGTGCCTAATTTGAAAAGCCTGAGATGAAGGAAAGGTTAAATAGATAGGGTATTAGATATACTATACTTTTATTATCCTATCCAATCATAACTTCTTGGCATTAGAAAACTATTTAGTTTTCTTCTGATATCTGAGTTCAAAACAAGACAATTGTAGGCAGCTACAGGTCAAGACCAATCACCCAAAACTCTGGTGTTAAATTAATGAAACAATGATTAGTCATGGGCTTTAAATTTTAGTTTTTCAGGCTTTCCTTAAATATACTTCTTATGTATTTTTAGAGGTCATTTACAGCAATTCTGGCCATTGGCAATGATATTAACGTGGAGAATTTTATGTTTTCTACATATTTTTTTAAACCTCTAAAATATAACATTGTGTCCAGTCAACAAAATGATTGATTAATTAATTGATAGTTTGTACTGAATAAGTTAACTAAGTATTTTAATATAGATTAACTAGTTAATTCCATGCTCAATTTAATTTTATATAATGAAAATATATTTTTTATTACACCCATCAGCAAATCATTATAAAATTGTCCAGAAATGCATTTGGCTTTTAAATTGTCTGCATCTTTTAAGTTCTGTCTTTTCAGTAAACTCTTCCTTATAAAAGCATATTTACCCCAATTGTCAAAAGTGGGAATTATTTAAGTATTAATTGACAGACTTTGCTCAAACTCTCTGATATCCCCAAATTCAATTTAAGGTTATGGAGCGATTCCAAAATTGTATATTATTGGTAGTCTCAATTTTCTGTGCCTAGTATACAATTAATTTTTGGTAAATGTTCATCCGTTATTCTGCATCTAGTCATAGTTTATCAGTTTAGGGGAAACAAATGTGAAGTTGATGAGAGCCCCGGCTTCTAGGAAATTATAATCAAATAAGGAAGAGAAATGAATAGAATAATCAGTGATGAAAGTTCCCATTGTTTAATGAAAATGTCCATTGATCAAAGATATTTATTTGTTTAAACAAATACACCTGAGAATGTTTTATAAGGTTATTGACATTTTGATTTTGCTTTGAAGGTAAAATGTGATCATCCATGTGGAGATGTGCAAAAGGGAGATGAGTGCAAGGGAAACAGAGCAAATGCACAGGGATGATAAAGCTTGAGTCAGTGGGGCAGGGGGGTAATTAGTGCTAATTGTCTATAGCTGCAGAAACATTGGAGCAAATTAAATGGAAATAAGCTTGAAAAGATAAGTGTTCTTTCAATTAAAGTTAGTATAATTGTATAGTATAAGAATTGATTAACTGGGCACAGAAAACCTAGTCTGAAAAATTCTGAGTAGGAGTGTGAAGTTAAAGATAGTTTTAGACATTTATGCTCGTAACAGCCGGAGAAACACGTTGGAGGGAAGACAGATTAAGGAGATCACATTCAGAAAAAGAAATCTGGAGGCTGATGAAATATCTCTGATTAAAATTAATGATGCATGCATTAAGGAAACAACATTCAGAATAAACAAGAATGGATACAAGATATATTTCAGAGTTTATGTTGCCAAGATTTCAAAATTGAATGATAGGAACCAAAAGATAGAAAGATTTGGGGGGAAGGGAAACAGAGTCATTATGCACCTAGAAAGTTTGAAGTTAAAGTATGCTATTCAACAGAATGTTAGCTGAGGGTTGGAGATTTCAGAATAAATCTTGGCAAAGACCAGGTTGAAGAACAAAGACAAAAAAAGGATATTAATACCAGGAAATAGGATGATGTCATAAAGGAGGGGAACAGAATAAAGAATGGAATTGTAATTTTCTTTTTCTTTCAAATTTATAGCCTTTTTTCTGCCTCCTTCCCTTTTATCTATAGGCATGTTTAAGCTTTTTCAGGTTTCTAAATCTCTTTCCCCTTGCTCAAAATTTTGGATCCCAATAACACCTTTATCTCTTCAGATTTAAGTTTATTATAAGGATAATCTCAAATTCCTGTAGTACTTCTAAAAACTTCTTCTGTTGACCCTGTTCTACTTAAACTAAATTTGCTAAGGGGATTAGGAACTTCGTAAAATGAAAAGTCTTTTCATTTTAACAGAAACATTATTCTGTTCCTCTCCTTATGGAATAAGCATTGTTTATAGTTTGTAGATACTTGTCCCTTCGTTCGCCTCATTTTTAATTCTTTCTGTTTTCTTATGCTCATCTTTATCTGTTTCTTTCTGAAAAGACAGGTTTAATTCTACACTTGTTGAACACCTACAATATGCCAAGTGTTATGTGAATATTGATAAAATAAATGCAATTAGGAGAAATTCATGTAGCTCAGGTTAAGTTTCCCAGAAATGTTTCCTGAAGAAAATGAAAAGGAATTTTTTTAGTGGAAAATGGCGAATATGAAATTAAGGAGACATATTTTAAAGAGTTTAAGTAAGATATTTAACTGGTCTTTCCTGATAAATATTTTGTTCCTTTCCCACGATTTTTTTTTACTTCATATTTTCTTTCCTTAGACATTTTGAACATACTTATGATACCTTCTTAGTCTAAAACCCCCAGGATTTGAAATTTCATGGTCTTTTTCTCTTATCTATTCTTTCAGCTGTCTCTTGCTTATAGTGCCTTATTTCACCAAATACTTTATAAGGTCAGAATGAGAGTTTATGTGAAACATAGCTTCATTTAGTAAAATCCTGGGCAGCCTGAAATGATGACATAGGCCATCTGAAGAGGACTTATGCTTGTTTCTGCCACTTAGCTAAAAGCTGTACATGAGACTATTTTTTGTTGTTGTTGTTTAATCTCTCAATTTGGGGTTTCCCAAAGAGCATATATTTATAATTAAAATTTTAAAGCGAAGATAAGACAGAACAGTGGTTAATATATCTAAGGAGAAACACTTTTTCCAAAATCTAGGCCAGGAGATGCCAGTTTCCTTGTCATCTGCCTTTGACAGTGAGTTGGATTTATTCTATATCCTCGTTACACTGAAGGTGAATCATATTCTAGATCCACTGTTATAGGATGTTCTCCTGCAGTCTTTTGTTTTGTAGAAATTTGGATCTCATGTCTTTGCAGCCTGTGCTTCCTTAAACAAGCTTTTTGGTTACTACGATTGACAAATCCCCAATGCAGGCTTGTACTCTATTTACAGATTCCCACCTCCCCACCTTTTTTTTTTTTTTTTTTTCCTTTCAGGCTTTCTACTTTACTGAAAGCTAAGTTATGCATTTCTGGGAGTAAGAGATGGTGAAACTGGTGTTAAGGGAGTGGTCAGAGTATATTGTCCATCATAAGTGTTAGAAATGTGCCTACAAATTTATATTACAACATAATTTTAATTATGTTCTAAAATCCCAGGCTATTCGGCAATTTTATTTCAAATTTACTGACAAGTGTATTTAAAATATTGAGCATCTCCAAATTCCCATTGTCATAGTCTTAGTCTTTCAATTTTCTATCTTGTAAAAATTATATTCAGTCACTTTCCTTGTGCCATGCTGACTTCTTTTCTAGTGTGCATCTCCATTTATAGAAATGTCAAAATATAGTTATTCATATTTTTATTGTTGTAAATGTAGTGTAGGTTTTACTCTTTCAAGCAAATTTACAAATGTTTAGCAAATGTTTTCCTTAGTTATTGCCCAATCAGTTAACATATATAAGACTTAACCTGTAAACATGGAATGTTTATCTGAGTATGAATTGCTCAATTAGTTAACTAAAGAATTTTAACTTATCAACTTGAACAAGTGCTATATTTAGTAAGATTGTGAAATGCATTTTAATGTGACGGATATAATGTGGTTGGACTGTATTTTCTAAAACTCTGTTTTGTTTTAGGTAATAAAAATTTGGAAGAAAAATCTGCAGTTTAGACAATATGGTTTAGACAACATGTATTAAAGTCTTAAAATTTGAAAAATTCAAGTTTGAAATCACAATTAATTGTTACTCAAATGTTTATCTTGTTTTTCAGCTCTTCTTCAAGTGACAATTTCACTTAGCAAAGTAGAGCTCAGTGTGGGCGAATCTAAATTCTTCACATGTACAGGTATGTGTATTTTGATAAAAAAATTTAGATCACTTCCTTTATGCTTTAATTACTTATAAAATATGTCATCTAAAGCTTAAAGTAGTTGAATGCTTAATTTTCAAAAATAGCATCTTATATTATCATTAGGTTTATAATGATTGAAAAAGTGTTAATAATTGCATTTTGAATATTAAACACCACAAATTTTATTTCTGTTCATTCAGTCATTAATTTTGACTTCCAAACTAGGTTATTTATTTTGAAAATAACATAATATAAAATATAATGCAAATATCTTCAGAATAAATTTAAATATCATTTCTGTCTGAACTGAAATGTTAGGAAAAATGTAAAGATAATAACTGAACCATTTTATAAATATGCAATGAATAAATTAGATATGGAACACAGCTTCATAGCTACACCTGAATGAAAGTTTTAGAGCATAGAAAATCAAATCCACCCCTTTGAAAAGTTAATATTCATTTTTTTAATTAGCCAGTTATTTAATCAGGAAAACTTTTGCCCAATTTTCCTGACTTAATTAAAAGTATCATATATCGAGATACCTATGGAAAATTATGTAGGCCTCATTCAGTTTAATCAGATACATGCAGAATTCTTTCACACAACCCATAAATACTCAAGTAGAAAATTCAAATTCAACATATTGCATAATTCACAAATAAATGCATTCTACTTCTATTTATATTCATCATATTCATTTTATGCATACAAGCTTTCCTACCCAGAGTTTTAAAAAATAAATATTCACTTAGAACCAAACATGCTGAGGAGAATATTTTAGATATTTTGTTATCACTGATTATATGAGAGCAAATCAAAATTAAAATAGACATTACTGAAATGAAGTGCATTTTATAAGTTGCTTTGTGAATGACATGGTTTTTATATAATGTTAAAATTAATTAAAATAGAAAGTTCCCCAAAAAAGAAAGTTACCACTATAATAACATATTTTAAAAGTATATTAATAGTATACACAATTATGTTATATATATATATACAACTATATGCATATATGTGTTTATATCACATCTTGTGATGAAATAATCTTTTATAAAGCTCATTATTTTCATACATTTGCTTTCTTAAAGATCTAAATTGATGGGTCCATTGATAAATATTTTCATATATTACTAAAAGGAAAAGCAAAGAATAAGGGAGAGATTGGTTCAACATCATTTATACTGTTCGCAGCAGCTCCAGCACAAGATAATAGGTCACATGATAGTGTTTCTAAATTTCATTAAATTCATATTTTATATAAATATACAACCACACACATACATATATATCTAGCTCAATTGAATCTCATAATCACAGAACAATAAAACTGTTTAAAATTGGTTTTTAAAATAAAATGAAATTATATTATTTTTGTGTATTTGAATATCACTATGATATAAGTTGTATAATGTAATTGGTTTTGTATGTGTTACATAATTCAAGTAAGATATAAATTAAAAGTATTAACATCATTCAGTTGTACTCTGTTTTGTTCTTAATAAAAGGACCAAATAATTATTTTTTCTTTTTCATAAAAATGTATAGTGAAGACCTATACTATTCTCATATATGTGTCCTTGTTTATGTTAGCTAAAACAAGCATCTAAAAATAAATATCTAGGTGGTGCAATGGTGGCTCAGTGGCATAGGTTTTGCCTGCCATGCTGGAGACCCATATTTGATTACCGGAGCCTACCCATGCCAAAATATATTATGCAAATCATGTTTGTATGTATTTTCTCCAGTAGATACAGAATGATAAATATGTAGATGTGATATGTAGATGCGACTCTAAAATTTCCAGGTACCCTAAAGCACAGAAATTTAAAACTCAGTAAAACAAATTTCTTAAATCAAAACTGAAGGTAGTCATAACCTAGAGCTAAGTAACAATGTGTCATGATAGCATATATGAATTTTTATAACTGTCTTTTAGAAAATAAAATATGTAATGATATTTATTAATAATCTGTCCAATAGTCCAGCCTTATCAATAAAATAATATGGAATATTTCATTTGAAATTATTTAATCGAGATGAAAGGAAAAAGAGAATTATTACTACTCTATGCATTAAGGAACTGTATGAAAATGAGATAGTTCTCTGAATGTCCTTTTTTAGATACTTTATAACATATTTTGTATTGCTCAAATTTAAACTATACTCTTTTGAACTATCATCTGTAATTTCTCTACAGAGGGAGAAATAAAAGAAACAACCCATCCCTTCTTCCAAAAAAAGTGCATTAATCTACAAAATCTATGGTTTTATAGCTCTACTCAAAAAAACTGAAGAAAATATAGCTATTACTCATTTACAATTTGACTAAATGTTCATACTTTTTGCTCAAGCATGTGTGATTTATTATAAAAAAAAGGAGAATTTGTTTCTAAAACCACTTCTTGGCAAAAATGAGAAGAAACTATTTTCTTCAAAGAGGTCCTGCACTTGTTGCTTAATTTTATATATTTCACCAAATAGTTTTGAGTTCATCATGTATTCTGCTTCCACCATTAAGCTTCAACCAATTAGGTGAAATACATTCTTTTGATATAAACATAGGAAGCTTCTACATTTACAAAGAGGATAATAACTTAAATTCTGAATTGGAAAACTTAAATAAATGTTTATCTTGTAATGATTTTGTTGTAATTGCCATGCAGTATAATATCATTGCAATGAATTCTAATTATCATATGATTAGTTAACGATTTTCAATTAAAATGATGAAACCATTCATTTCAGCTGGGGAGGAATGGGTTTCCATTGTTTAATTGTTTATTGGTCTCATCTGTACAATTTTGACAACTTGGGAAATTAATTCAATGTTAAGGGTCATCAAAGGCCAAAACATTTCGGCAAAATATTTCCATTTTTGTGAGTCTGTGTTTTATCAAAGGGAAAAAAAAATTATGCTACTACCTGACCTAACCCTAGCAAAGAGAATTAGGCCAGTTAACATGTTAGTAATAGACTTTCTGTTCAGATTTTTCTATTAAGTAGTATTTATGTCTTATTAAGTGGTCAATGTAATTTCACTATTTAAGTATTGTAATAATTCATAGATTTTTAAGAAAAATATTCACTCAAGTATTATAGGTTAAATACCATGCAAGAAGTATGCTTTGGAACTTTTGTGTTTCACTTACTCAAACAGGATTGAATCCCCAACGTTGGCTAAGTAAGAATGAACATGTGTGCTAACATTTGTGTTTACTTGCAATTTTGTAAGATTCAGATTTCCAGTCTTCTTCTTATTTACATTTATTTCTAAGTTGTGAAAGTTTGTTTCATAATCATAAATGCCAATGACAGAACAAATACTTGAAACATGTTTTGAAATAGTTCTTTGCCATGGCTCTTTACAGCAATTGGTGAACCTGAGAGTATAGATTGGTTTAATCCTCAAGGAGAGAAGATAATTTCGACACAGAGGGTAGTGGTGCAAAAGGAAGGTGTTAGATCCCGATTAACCATATACAACGCAAATATAGAAGATGCAGGGATATATCGTTGTCAAGCAACAGATGCCAAAGGACAGACCCAAGAAGCTACAGTCGTTTTGGAAATTTACCGTAAGTCCTGTGTTTATAAGTTTTAGTTGATTGACATTTGGTTTCTTATGAAAATTCAAGCAAAATAAAATATATTTAATTATGTAAACTACCATTCAATGAGAACTAAACTGTTCTAGGACCTTTATCAGATTATTTGTAGTTTACCACCGAGCATCTTGAAGACATTATAGGAAATACATGATTGTAAACATAGATGAAACAAAGTCATTTGATTAAAAAATATAAATGGAAATGTTTTCAATTTCTCATGCAATTAAGACTGTCGGATAAACAGGAGATAGTTGTCTATTTACTGTATGAAATTTACTAGAGCTACTTTTCCCCTCTCATTCAAAGGTCATGGTTAGAACAAACGAAATTGCATGCGTTGATAGCCCTGAAAATGAGAATTGGGGAAATGTCACTGAACAGAAGTGGACAGAAAGAAAAAATAGTGCTTATCTAGAGGAAAGTGACATCTATCAGGGCTACTTCTCCAAAAGACATTTTCATTTCCAAGGTTTTCCACATTTACACTTTATTTTATGACTTGAGATTGATTTTTTCCTAACTTCATTTCACCTTTTTACATTTAGGAATCATTAACCACTTTAGGAACACTACTTGTGAATCTTGACTCACTTTTGAGTTTGAAATCAGATTCTACCACTTAGTTTTGTGATATCATGAGAAAATTGCTTAAATTTCCTGTCTTCACTTACCTCATCTATAAAATGGGTGAAATGAAATTACCTAATTCATGGAGTTGTTTTGAGGACTAAATTAATTAATATTACACAAAGCACTCGGAGCAATGCCTTACAATCAATATGTGGTAGGTAGTATATCTACCAGTGAAAACTTCTGTGCACATTTACAATACGTGCTCATACATTGTCATCTCCATATATACATTGTCATCTCCATATATATATGTTTTGATGCTAGACACAGGATTAAGAAAAAAGAAAGAAAGAAGAATATTCCCAAAAGAGATCCTCTTGTTTGATGATCAAATGATTTGTCATCATTACCCCTATTTCTCCTGATTTAGAGTTTTCTCCCTACTGGATTCTAAGCTCTTTGAAAAAAGATGTATTCTTATTCATGTGACCCCAGAACATGTATTTCACAAATGGTAAAATATAGATTGAAATGATTAATTCATAGGCATAGTATACAGAATGATTTTATGTTATTTAAAATGATGTCAGAGGAAGTAATCCTAGTGTTTTTTTTTTTACAATGTTAAAAAGATAAAGACTATTTTCCCAAGAAAAACACTTTACCTTCACGAAAAGTTCTCATAATAGGCATTCTATGGAATTCTACACCCAAGAAATTAAGTGGAGAAGGGTGATTGAGAAAGTTGAAGCATGTGAAGGGATTGCTATTTTATATGAGAAGATCAGGAGGTTTTCTGATAAAATTACAGTTTAGCAGAAGTTGTAAGGAGTGTAAATGCCCCAAGGTGTGAACCAGCCTGGAGTGTCCAAGAAAGTGGAAAGAGACAGTTTGCCTGGAGTGACTAGGAAGAGAGATGGAAATTGGGATCAGTGATGGAGTGGAGTCCAGTTCATATATGACCTAATAGAACATTGAAAGGGCTTTGGATTTTATTCTCACTGAGATGGGAAATTATTGATGAGAGCATTGAGATGATCTGGTTTAAACTATTTTAAGGAAATCTTTGTTTACGTAATTCTTTTATTATAACATAAACACAGGGAATGGAATAAATTAGAGGGAGGAATAGGCAATAATATTTTTTATGATTCATCTTTTCTTTCTTGACACAGAAAAACTGACTTTCAGAGAAGTTGTATCTCCTCAAGAATTCAAACAAGGAGAGGATGCAGAAGTGGTTTGTCGAGTTAGCAGCTCACCTGCTCCTGTTGTCAGCTGGTTGTATCATAATGAGGAAGTCTCCACTATTTCCGACAGTTAGTATTTTGGTAACTCCCTAAGTTATACGTTCTACTAATACTGAAATTTTTAAAAAGAGTTCGTCTACCTGGATGAAAACAGAAATTCAATTTTTTTTCGATAAAGATAAAATAACTATTCTGAGAATCTTAAAGATCAAGACCAGGAATTGGCAATCTATAGCCTGAGAGTCAAATCCAGCTGGCGTGCTGTGTTTTGTTAAGTGTTGTTCCCAATCATCACATATTGTTAAAGGCTGCTTTGTGCAGAGTTAAAGAGCTGTGGCATAGATGGTTTGGTTTGTAAACCCTAAAGTATTTGCTATAGGGTACTTTACAGTAAAAGTTTATTAATCCCTGGTCTAGACTAAAGGTAAGATTAATATGTTCCAAACAGTGCAAGAATTCTAAACAAATGAAGGGATCAATCCCGATACATTCACATTCTATGTATTTATAATTCAACCATGATCTCATGGTCTGACTATATGGAAACTTAAAATAACATAAATATGAGTCCTGTTTATTATTCTGGGGCTGTGCTTTCAAGGACACCTATATGTTCTAAATATTTTTGTAAGTTGTGTATGGATAATAGACAGAAGAGTGCATTTATTCAAATTGTCTTCATGATTTCATTCAAAGTGAACTCAAATTCTGGAATAATATGACATCTGAAATTGAAAGCAAAATTTGCCTGCATTATGCTACTTTACCATTGTGCATTGGGAGCATTTTCAATTCAGGACATTTTTCAATTCACCTGTGTTTTGGAGAGGTACAAAATAATTTAATCTTTTTGAATACTTTCCATCTTAGATGATTCTGTTTTGTGTTTCTAAGATTTGAAACTTCCACAGCATAAAAGAGAAAGTACAGAATTAGTACTTATTTTTTTAAATTTGTACAATTTATCATAATCATGTTCAATAGTTTTTTTTTAATTTTTAAAGAACTTTCCTAGAGTCAGCATATTCAGTGCTTGACAGTTATTGACTAATATTCTTTTTTCTCTTACAATAAGCTAATTAAAAAGAACACATCATTTCTTCTTTAACGTAACTGATTTAGATTTTATTAACAAATTGCATGGATAATTGTGCCACGTATTTTCAGCTTTTAGTCTCCTTCAAATATAAGTAAAAGTCAATCTTTTTATCGTAGTTAAGTGACAATGACTAAACATTTTAAGATTACCCAAGCTTAGGCTTCTAGTATACAGTTAGCTTAATGTATTCCTTAATCATTAGGTTTAGAAATAGCTTATTTTTTTTTAAATGACAGATAAAACAAAAGCCTCAAAGCAAAGATTCATGGTCAAGTGTAGTGCTGAAGGTGCATTTAAGCTTATGTTACAGCTTACACATTTTGTTCCCAACATATAAGGCAGGGATGATGTAAAGCTAGAATTCATTTTACCTCCAATCCTCTTCTTGGCACTGAAGCTTTGAATGTGTTTTCTAATGCTCAGTACCTAATTCTGTAAACCATGGTAAATTATATCCATTTTAAAGAGTGGTTGCAAGTTTTAAATAAGACATTAGGCATAGATTAATATTTGTTTAGTGATGAATAACGTATTTGGCTATATAATTGGGAGTTAACACATGTCATTTCTCATATTTATTTTTTTCATTATTTCCCATTTAATTTTTAAAACTTTGTAATCAGTTATACAAAATGATATGCATTCAGGTTAGACATTGAACCATGAAATCCAAAAATAGGGGAAGTGGTGGGAACTAAACATGAAACATAACACTGACTTGTTTAGCAGGCAAAACAGAAAGAGAAATATTTTGCTTTTATCATAGCACATAAACGATGAAAGTGAAATGTAAGGAAAGGTAATTTTTTCTAATTCTGTAATATTAGAGGAAGTGATCACATAGTTTATTATCATTGTTTGCACATTTATAGTCGTTAGAAGCGGTAATGTTTGTCACATGACCACATCTTATATGATCCCTTTTTAAAAGCTGATTGAATAAGATTAGATATATAACTATGAAAATAACATGCATGGGGATTTAGAATAAAACAGTGGATCCAGGTATCTTTCTGTTGCTATAATTTGCTACAGTGTAGTTTAGAGAATCCAGATTAAAAAAAATGACAGTTTAAAATATACATCTTCTTATCTATGCTTTTGGTAGCAGCTGTGTAGTAGATGTTTCAAAATGAAAATTCTTACAGCATAATTGAAGTGGAATATTTCCATGCTCTTCATTGAAAGGAGATCCATACACTATAAAATCCAAGCATTTGTTATAAAAACTAAATATCCTACTTGTAATATCATACTAATGGAGGGTTATACTATTTGCAGATGCTCACTCAACCTTTAACTACCTTTTAAACTTCCTCTGTGCTTTGATCATAACCATTTGAAGTATCCTTCTTGCATCAAAAAGCATATGTAAAATCATCTTGTACTATAGATTTTTAAAGTAACTTACTTCTAGTAAAAATGATTCATTCAATAGTTATTGAACACAGGATCTTCCAACTACTGTGCTAGATATTGGCAATTCAGAGATGAGCATTTCACCCATTAGTATGAATACTGTAATACTAATAATCAAAATACCAATAGTTTTACTAATAGAGTGAAAGACAAATAGGTAAATCAGTGAACACAAAATATTTTACGGACTATGGTAAGGAAAGTGGAAAGTCCAGAAAATGATAATACCCAATCTAATTAGGGCAGGGGAGAGGAAAAACAGACATTTAAACATAGAGAAGAATGCTGCGTGCGTTTCAGGATAAGAGGATATCTGTACAATAGTCCAAAATAGAACATCCCACCCATGGAAATGTGTTCAGGATAACTAGAACATGATACCTATAAATCATAGTATATGTTTAACTTTAATACATCATCCATTTGATAAATGTGACTAGAATTGTTAATAAGGAACTAATAAGACAGGAAACTGGAGGGGGAGATTGAGGTCAAGACAACATAACCTTGATTTATCTGTGAAGGAGTTTGGACTTCATGAAAAGGGGAAGCCACTGATGGGTTCTCATCAAGAGAGCGACATAATCTGATGTGTCACCTCCAGGCAATGAGAACAGTTATGACTCTAATGAAATAATTCTAATTCTGATTAAATAATTACTTAGACTAAGTAATGACAGAGGGAAAAGTGATAGAACAATTGGTTGATATGTTAGTGACAATCTTTCTCAGAGGAGAGATGGACCATTGAAGGATGATTTATGGAATCTGTCTTGAGCAACTAATTCCATGGAAAGGCATTCACTAAATTGGAGAATGCCAGCTGAGAAATTTCAGATGGAGGTAGTGTCTAAATTTTAGACATGCTGAGATTGAAGTACTTAAACCTTTTAAGTAGATATATCAGGTAGATTGTTGAATGGGTGACTCTGGGGCTCAATAGAATGATCCCATCTGAAAAAATATATGTCATCAAAAATGGAATGACATTAAAGCAATAAGAGTAGATGAGACCAACCATTGAGTAAGTGTAAAATGAAAAGAAAGAGGATTTAGGAAATAACTTGCTTAAAGAGGCATAAAACACATTTTATTGGATATAGTGAAATGAACTGTGATTTCATTTATTTTTCTCACCAAAATAATTAAAATGTGGATTATTGTATAACAGAGAAACAGAAACTCAGTAATATTGCTAATTGTAGAACAAATTATTAAAGTGACTTCTTCAAACGTTTTCTGGAAAACATGCATTAATGATGTGCTTGAATTTGATATTTGCTGACATCAGTACATGGACCTTCCACATACATTTAGCATTTGGTATGCAGTTTTAATATAGTTTGTTTTCTGTGTGGAAAAAATTGCTTTTATATACATAAATATAAATATATGTGCACATTACATCATTACATGTATTTAGATTTAGCAGTTAATTAATATTTTGCAAAGTTCAACAGTTTTCTCACAGACAATAAAACTAAGTCAGAAACGGGCCCTTGCAACTAAAATTTTATAATTAGAAGAAACACTGGTATATTCCTGTTAAAAATATATATCTCATGAGTTCTAATTCCTTCCTTTCCTTTTTATATCAAGTATTACCTTCTTCATTAAAATCATGCTTCCTTAACTATTTTTCTTAATTGAAATGAAATATAGCACTATAGAACATTATACTTTTAAAGGAAGAAACATATTTTATTAAACTAGATAATACAATATTTCATTGATTCAGGTATGATTTGATAATCACTCTCTAATCTTTAAATTTACTGCTGATTCTCATTCTAATTCACAGCCACAGGCATTGACTAAGGTATCTTTTAATTGGCTTCGAAATTGTATTAATGTTTAGGAGTGCTGATTTACTGAAGAACTTTTTGTAAGTTATATTTCAAAAATGTATTTCTTTAGTGAAAAAATCCATATGTGTGCTTTAATTTATCAGGGGAAGTCATTGCATAAGCTATGTTGTCTCTCTTCTTGGGGGCAATCAAAAGAACTTACAAACATATGGAAAAGTTTTAAATTATATAAATTAAATTGTAAGTAATATTTTCTTTCTGGTGTAGCCTCTGATTTAATCACATTTCCACTTCTTTATTAGGTATCTCTCTCTCAAAAAAAACTAGAACTTACTTGCCTGTTTGCATGTTTCAATGACCATCTTTGGTTATGCTTTTGTTTGTATTTATATCCCATACCTCTCCCCTTGTATCAAGGAACTGTTCAAGCAGATAGACCCCAAATCAGAATGACTTAACACCATTGCAGTTTATTTCTCATGCATGCAAACTCCAATTGACAACAGGAGTAGAAGCAGGATTCTATACCGTGTAATCAGTGGTCCAGGCTTCCAAGATTGCCCTAGACTCTTTGTCAAGAGAGCAAATAACAGGAGGAGAGCAGTAAACACTGGATTAGGCCAAAAACTAACCTCTAAAACTCTCGATATCACAGTGGCTGGGCACTTTAATACAATGGCATTTCTATTGTATCAAAAGGCTTGAAAGAGGGGAGGTTGTGTCTTTTCAGCAGTGTATCCCAAATACAGTAAATAACAAGTAGGTGGTGTTAAATGATATCTATGGGTGTATTAATTAATGAAATCAAGATATTGCCTAAATGTGTTTCATCATTCCTGATGTGAGAACATTCTTGAATTGATAAGAAGGGAAAACCCTTACTACTGCACCAGAATTGGGATGATGATAAACTGATACTGAACACTGTGGAAAATAATGTCAGGATGAAGGCATCTAGGCTAGCCAGCTTATTTTAAGCAGTCAGAGAATGCTGCTTTATAATAGCTTATTTGGATATGTATGCATGTGCACACACACAATGGAACCGTGAAGGAAATTTAATGAAGTAAAATCTTTTCATTCCTAAAATGAATTATCTTGCATTTAGCCAAAAAAATGTCCAAATAAATTTCAAGATATAAGCACTTTATATGTCTTTTGTGTGACTTGAATATTATTACATCACTTAGCTGCCTCCTTGGGGCATGCAAAATTATTAGTTTAATTACTGTGTGGGGAAGGATGTTTAATAAATTTTCTAACCTTTCTCTGTACCCAAGTTTTTACATATTTGCAGTCAAAACGTTTTCATGTCTGCAATATCTAATCTTTCTGCATTGTTCTTTTGTGTATCATTTCTGCATTCAAAGTACCAAGGGGAAAATAATAACTTAACCACTTTATGTGGAAATAAAGTCTCGTATATATTTTAGAGAAAAGGTGGAACAAGGCAGCGTGGGTTGAAAAAAATTGAAATTATGAAATTACATTTTACTTTTAAATTCGAATGTGTTTGAAAATTTTAATAGTGTCAGACAAATGTCATATTTAAACTCTTAGCAATTTAGAGCACACTGGACTCTACCTTCAATTACTGATATCGTTTCCTCCCCTTCGCTTATTTTCCAGATCGGTTCGCTATGTTAGCAAACAATAATCTGCAGATTCTCAACATCAATAAAAGCGATGAAGGTATATACAGGTGTGAAGGAAGAGTGGAAGCTAGGGGAGAAATTGACTTCCGAGATATCGTTGTTATTGTTAATGGTAAGTACTAAATGCTTTGTGCATATGTTACTGCTGCATTTTAGCAATATGTTTATACAAAGAATACTGTAAATTTCTCAACACTCAAGTCTTCCCCAATAAATCTCTTCTACACCAGGCAGAAATCTTTCTACCTCGTTTTGTTGCATTACAACCTCAGACAGGAGCTAGGGCTTACTTAACACTGTTTTCCTTACAATTTTTAAAGTTTTGTAGGGATTGAAAGAATATTGAATAAAGTAAAATATCTTACTAGATTTTACTTTTAAATTACATGAATTCATTTTTCTCATTTTTCTACTTGATGTCATTTGTTGCTTTCTCAAATTTAATAATTGAATTCATATTGTTTCCTTTTCAAGTACTAAAGGACATTGGTGATGATGATTATGAAAGCATGATGATCTCTGTACTCAAAAGCTTTCCTCCAAACTTGCTTCTCTTACCAGATGCCTTGCCTGTGCTAAAAGGGCATTCAATATTAAATTTATTAATAAAATGTTAAAGTATCTGGACTCCTCCATGTTAGTAATCTAATTTGTTATCAAGACATGTTAACGGTATCTCTTCAGCTATTTCAAATACACGCTATGTTCTTTATCACCATGTCTTCCATGCAAATGCTGCACTGCCCATCTTATTTTTTTTTCTTGGATTGCTATAACTTAGCTTCCCTGCAGTCATGCTCACAAAGCCACCTTTCTCTGCACCAAACTTTTTAAACTTAAAATTCTTCAGGACAAAATTGAACAACTTTTTATTACATAAGACCTCTTTTTATGATCTAGCACCTTACATAATCACTCTGTCATGGACACACTATGCTTCAGCCTTATGGAAATACTTGTAGTACCCCTACACAATGCACTTTTATTTTTTTTCTCTTCAGCTATAAAATAATGATGTAGAAATTATAATAAACACAAGAGTCTATAAGCAGAATATGATTTGCTATTTTTAGAATAGATAAATTATTTAATTAAAGAGTCAGCCCAGAGTTTCTTAGGAAGTAAGGAAGAAACAGGGCAGAATAAATCATTGTGTTCTCCATCTCTTCACCCAAATTCTTCCTTTTAAATTTTCACTTCCTTCTACCTCTTTTGACCCAAAATTCATCCTCCCTCCCAGCAATTTGAAATGACTGGAAAACACTGGAAGTATCATTTAGATCTAATAAGGTTACTTGGTCCTTCTTCCTTGGAGCAAACGTAATTTAACTGCAATATCATGCTAAAAGACATAGGAAATATTGAATCAATGTCATTTCTTTTTTTCCCTCATCCTTTGAGTCTGTAATTACTTGAGATTAGTGACAATGTAATGGGATTAGACCAGAGATAATATGGGCCTGGAAACTAGGCGAGCTGTTAGAAATTGTGCAGGTTTGTAGGAGGCTCAAGCGCTAGGCCCTCAGACGAGTCTAGCTTTTCATATGCATTTTAGGAGTCCAAAATATAGTATGTATTAAGGTTGTTATAGTAAGTGGAGTATTTCACCATCATTGCAATAAGGTGAATTCAGTTCATGAAAGATAGCTTAGTATGTTGTGTCTCTATCTCTGTATCTACCTCTATCATCTCTGTATCCAGACTATCTACTTCTAACTCTATATCTACATCTATATCCATCTCTCTCTCTTTATTGTTTATAATAAGCAATGGTAAACTTCAGTGACCATTTAATGTGATAGTTAGTGATTTAAATCCAAACGGATTTAAGATGCATCTATAAATACATTTGGTCCTGGGCAAGTCTTTGTACCTCCATATTATGCTATTAAAATGGAATTACAATAGCAGTATATATATATATATATATATATATATATATATATATATATATATATATATAAACATTCTTAGTTTGTCGAAAGCAGTATGTAAATGTGCAGTAGTATTATAATATGTTATGCCTATGTTTATGTCATTACACTTATATTTTCATACAAAAACATGAACTCAAACATTAAAAAAAATCACATGGGAGGCATAGCATGTTATCCATTCTGATATCGTAATTTCTAATTTAGTGCATTTATAGCATGTTCTAATCTGTTTACATTTTAGATCATAAGTTAGTATGTCTGCATTTATGATCGCATTCATATTGAGGAAAGAATTCTTCAACAATGGGTCAGTGTCCATTAACAAAGTTTGTTTCTTCAAATCCATAATAGTCTACATTGAAATTGGAATATTTAGTTCTTTATTACTATACTTAGTCATAGCATAAGGAGATAAACATTAGAATGTGTTCTTTTGTACTGCACAGATCAATCACATCAATAGATCTTATTCTGTCTGTGACAGGCTGACCTACCCAAGGCAAACCCTTCTCCTTCCATAGCCCACTTTCTTCCAACAGAATTAGCCACAGGTACTAATCCGACCTTCTCGAACTTGAACAATGCTTTATCTCTAATTTAATTAGTCACCTTTCCTCTTTCGGTCACAAACTTTCATACCTTAGAATTGCTGGAGCCTCTCTTCTTCGAAATAAGTGCTACCAAAATCAACCATCCATGTATTCTCCTATTGGTTAATGCTACTGGACCTAGTCAAAGGGGCACATTAACTAACACAACCAGGGAGGTATCATTATCTATCACATTTGTCTTTACTTCAGCCAGAAAAATCACTCTGCTCCAGTCTTACTGACTTTGCCCTGCTTATTGTCTCCTTTTAAATCTTGGTCTCTCCCTCTAAGTGTCCCTTTATTTTTCTCTTCCAAAAACTCCTTGAAGATGTTTCAGTAAAAGTGTGACACTGTAAAGATGATAACAAAATAAAAGCACTACTCTTACCCACATTACCTTCTCTAACTTCGGTTTCAAAATGTGATTCTAGTTTTGTGGCCTTCCCCACAAACCATATGCCAAGGGTTCTTTCTTTGCTACTCATTTTTTTTTTCCTTACTGACTTGCCCTTTATAATGCACCTCTTTTCATGTCTCCTTCCCTTGTAGTATATTGACGTCCTGACTAAATGCTCCAGTCAAATATTTCTTTACATGCGTTGCATCCTTGTGAAATCTTGGCTCTGTAAGAAGCTCTGCTCTTACCAGTTTTGCTTGCTTTTTGCAAAAGTTTCACCCACATTTCCACCTACCAATTCATAGTCCCCTTTGTTTTAACTATCTGTTAAATATAACCTTGCTAGGTTTCTCAGTAGTATCTTCACTAGTGTTATCCATCCTCATCTTTTTCTACCTGACTTGCATTGCTTGCAGTGAGACGATTATACTTCTCCAGTCTTTTGCTCATGTGACTTTCTCAGGCCAGTGGCATACAAGCAACCATAATACACACTGCAGCTGAAATCAAGCATCAGGAAGCACTGCAAGTCTCCACTGGATCTCTTGCTCTTTCTTTCTGATATAAAGATAGCAAGACCCAAATATAAACTTCTCCTTTATCCTGAGTACCATGATGAAAACAAGTAGAGGGTGTTATGGCTGATCTGCAGCTGTAGACTCATAGCAGGAGTAAAGCTGTTGCCGCAGAAAAGCTGGCAAATGCAATGCCAGTGATTTTCTCTCACATATATAAGCAATTGAAGCACTGTCAGACTTGGAATTATCTCCCTAAGTTTCCCTCTGTCATCTTATTCTCCAGTATTTCCCTGACAATAATAAATTATGATGAATTTTTCATCACTTCATTGAAAACTTAGATACTGAAGATTGTTGACTGTAGTTTCAATATGACTTTATTATACTGGATTCACACATTTATTCAACAGGTATCTGAGAAGTACAGCTATGTTTCATGGTGTGTTAGCCCTAGGAGTACTAATAGGTCTACGACAGCATCATTTCCCTCAAGGTACTTACAGTTTTATCTCAACAATTTAATCAAGTTACTATAATCCTTTATTGTTTATGGAGCAGCTGAATACATAAGCATATGATAAGTGAAGTTTTATAGAGAGTCACAGAATATTTTATAATAAGAAGAGGCATCTAATGCATATCAAGTGAGGAACAGTCTACTAAATCATGAGCTATTTAGTAGATTATGGAGAGATGAAACAGGCAGATAGAATAGTATCCACAAAACTAACAAATTGTGTGATGTGCAGACAATTAAAATAACTATAACAGAAATATTATATATTGCATATATTGATCATGGGATCAGTCTGTTATTTAAAGAATTAGGTGGAGATACAGCCAGAAATCAGTCATTTGTAGATAAGAGGGCTACTCCATTAAAAACCTGGACTTTTTCTGTGGGACCAGAATAAACTGCCCCTGAGGATGGAGGCAGGAGATTGCTAAGTTCAAGGAAGAGATAATTAGGACCATACTAAAAGACAAGGAGACGAGTGAAGTATTTAATAAGACAATGTTTGAAGCAAAGTCATCATATTGCATATATTGCAGAAGCAAGAGGAATCAGGGATAATTCCAAGACTTCTTTCTGGGCCTCCAGGGAATCAAATGCAAAAGGTGACCTGAAATAGATTTGCTGACTTTGCCAATTGCTGGAGACATTAGAGTGAATAATATCATTTGAGTAGGCTGCGTAAAACTCAGATTGCAGTGACTTATGGAATGAATATACATGCACATTCATGGAAGAATGGGGGTACATACATGATGACCGCAGCTTTTACCTTAAGTTTTTGAAATCATCTGTTTAGTGGTATATGTTACAGAGTTTAGAACTAAAAGAGGTGACTGGATTTTAGGACATCTTTAAGGAAGAGTCACCTAGAATATTATGAGAGATATCGTATATGCTGAGCCTGGAGGAAATGTCTAAAAAAATTAGTGAGGATATAGATAAATTCACAAGTAGGTCTGCTTGATAGTTTCTGATAAATCTTGCCAAATATCTTCCAAATTCTATTTCCATTCTCCTTGCTTTCCCCGTTTTCTAGCAAACACTGATGTATTTTCTGATATTTGTCAAATTTCTCCTATTTTTATATATGTGCTTATGTATTCTCTTTATTGGGCCTCCAGATAGGGTTTCCAATGTGTCTAAACTTTCCCTTTCTCGAACTATTCTTTCCTATCGTACTCTGATTGGCTCTCACATGAGACAAAATCTTCCAAAAGATCAACAGAGATAGTTGCTAAATTGACTGGCCATCTTTTCTTTAAATTCCTGAGCTCTTTTTACTAGATAATTATATAAAACACATGTATGCACACACACATGCACCTGTTTGCCCTCTTGTACACAAATTTTGGACACACTTCTTAAGAGGTTTGAAATAATATCTCTTACCTTAATCCATGGCCATGCACCTATCATAAGAACCTCAGCCTTTAGTTAAATAAAAGGCTGTCCTCAAGATGTTCAGACAATGTTCATCTAGATGAAAGGCCTGCCAATAAATTTTTAAATTTAAAATATTGCTAGCAAAGGGTTATTTTTATAAAGTGTTCTTTTTAGGTATAATGATACTTTATTTTTTGGAATCTTTTATAATTTTATGAAGAAATGATCTGCTACCTACTGGTTAAACGTGGTGTAATGGAAGCAGGAACAATTTAGAGTGGATGAAAAGTACCTTGTAAGATGCTTTTAAAGCAATTGTGCCTATAGTCTTCTTTTGAACATTAAAGCCAACAGTGGATAATAATGTCCAGAGAGATTTTTGCAATGGGTATTGAATATATAGTGCGCTACACAGCGCACTGCAGTGGCCCTCAGACAGTGACATTTATCCCTGCCTATTTCTAGTATTTTCTTAAAGTTAAGAAAATGAAGAGAAATAAACTTTTCTTTTTATAATAAATGATGTCAGAATTTTTCCATTTATGCTTTGTACAGTTTTACATAGTGTAAAACACATATAAAAGCATAAGTACAGTGAAGTGTTCTTGTATACCAATAATATAATTAAATCAACCATACAGGTATTTTAAGTCAATTTAATGAGGAAAAATTACCAGGAAATTAGTCACTTGTACCAAGGCTCAATAAATAAGCATTCATCAAAACCATAGTTTTATATTTTCTAATCATAGTGCATATATATATATATGTATAGATATATGTATATATTTAACACCTGATCCCGTTAAATTTCATATATTAGCAGCCTTGAAATAAAAGGAAGAAAGATTTTTTCTCCTTAATTCTCCATATTTTTAACCACTACTTTGAATTTTTCTATTTTTATCCATATATCATCTATCTATCTATCTATCTATCTATCTATCTATCTATCTATCTATCTATCACCTATCTACTTATATTGACCAACTACAAAAATCTAGGCAAATCTTGCTATGCCTTTCTCCTTCATATAAGTGATGTGAATGTTTAATATAGTTCCTAATCTTTTCTCCAATGTCTGTTTCCCGTTTAGCCAGTATTTTCTCAGTTCACTTAGCATGGAGTAATGTCATATTCAGAAGCCTATACAAAAGCATGCATTCACGCAAAGTATTCCTTCTCAATGCCTGATTAGAAGAGAAGGCAGAATTTTCTTATGATTGGAATCAGATCCCTAAGGTGAACTCAGTTATCACCAGATGGAGTTCTTTTGCTGGTTGTGTAGGTTGATCTCTGCATTTTTCTCAAGCATTTGGTCATTGAGTACACAAATGAATCCTACATTTTGTAAGAAAAATAATTCAAGAAAGGTATAAAGGACAACATGTTACTAAATAATGACAACTTTTAACATTTCATAGAATCAGTCAGTAAGTGAAAGGACATTCAAGATACTTCTGACATTGTAGAGATAAATGACTTTTAGGAAAACTGATGTCCAGATTATTATTTGGGGGTGGGGGGGTGGGCAGTTACTGGAAATCGAAACCAGGTCTCTGGCATGGCAGGCAAGAACTATATACCACTGCACCGCCGATGTCCAGATTATTTTGGAGAACCATTTATGAGATCTGTTCTTCAAAATGTGCTACCCTAAAGCATAACTTAGGGAACAGTCAGGATTGTATTCCCACTGCAAGTTTCTAATATCCAATATATCTGCCTTATTTTTTTTTGTATCCTATAACTTATGGCATTTAATAAAAAGACAGGGATCCATACCATATATATTTATATCAAAGACAATAATTATCAAGGAGGGAAAATTCAATTTAAGTTAGCTACAATTAAGTAAGCTTTCAATTGTCAGTAAAAATAATTTCCTATACTAAATCATCTTTTCAGTATAGCTGGTTTTTCCTCTTCATACAGGTACACGCAGTTTTTGGAAGATGGAAGAGTTTGTAATCTGTGTCTAAGACATCATTTTCTAATTATGTTTGTTGGGCTGATTTCCATTTGACATCAAAGCATCATTTTCTACAAAGCTATTCTTAATTTCACCTGTCTTGTTACCCCATGAGTTCTCTTAGTACTAAGTTAATGGCTGCAAAGTTATTCACAGTTTGGATATCTGAAAGAACGCACCAGACTCTACAAGAATATTCATATAAGGTTTTTATTTAAAAGCAAAGGATGTGATGCTGCAAGAGAAAGAGAATGCAAGTGGGTAATGTGATTTTGAGAAGCAAGCTCTAGAGAAAGATTCCAAAGGAACCTATGTGTATACAAGGATGATGATGTGTCTCTGACTTAAACCACCATGATCCAAGTGAGGAATCTCAGAGAAGTTCTGTGTGGGAACCCTTTAAATAATCAAGTTAGGCTTTTTAAGCCAAAATTAGTTAGACCAATTGCAAATCATCAGTAACAGAATGGATCTTGGAGGTCATGAGGAGAGTTTGGGACCCATAATGAACTCCACTGTCCTAATTCTGGCCAAAGGGTCAAAACAAAAACAAAACAAAACAAAAAACAAACAGATATCCAGGAATCCACAAAAACAGAGAAAGAGTTTCTTCAATAAATCAACAGTATCTATGTAATTTCTCTATCAGTGTATCTTCTGCATTGACATGCTACTATTAATTTAAGGGTGAAATATTCTCTGTACTAGACCACTAATGCTTCAAGAACACAGGGCTATGTTTTGCTAGCCAAGGAATACTTTAGAAGTTTGCATATGGAAGGCAATAAATAGTTTTTGGAATGATTTCTTCAGTTTTTAATTATTTGTACAAAAATGGGAGCTTTGCAATCACAAATGATATGTATTTGACCTGTAATTAAGTGTTTAGCTTTTTAAAATTGGGTTAAATAATCCTAATCATTTTACTAATGTGCTCATTATCATGAGCACATTCCCCTCCCTGTACCATCAATTCTCGGTCCCATTTCCAGGTACATTCCTTATATTTTTAATGCCTTTATTGGGATGTAATTAGCATGCAATAAATTGTAACTTAAAATGTAAAAGTTGGTATTGTGCTGGTTTGAAATCATGTATGTCCCCTAGAAAAGCCATGTTTTAATCAAAATCCCATTTCGTAAAGCTGGAATAATCTCAATTCAATACTATATGTTTGAAACTGTAATCAAATTATCTCCCTAGAGATGTGGTTTAATCAAGAGTGGTTGTTAAAATGGATTAGGTAGTGGCATGTTCCACCCATTTGGGTGGGTGTTGATTAGTTTCTGAAGTCCTATAAAAGAGAAAACATTTTGGAAAATGAAGGAAATTCAGAGAGAGCAGAGCGGAATGACATAGCCATGAGAAGCAGAGTCTACCAGCCAGTGACCTTTGGAGATGAAGAAGGAAAATGCCTCCCAGGGAGCTTTATGACACAGGAAGCCAGGAGAAGAAGCTAGCAGATGATGCCATGTTGGTCATGTGCCCTTCCAGATGAGAGACAAACTCTTACTTTGTTCACTATATGCTCTTCCACTTGAGAGAGAAACCCTGAACTTCACTGGCCTTCTTAAACCAAGGTATCTTTCCCTGGATGCCTTTGATTGGACATTTCTATAGACTTGTTTTAATTGGGACATTTTCTCAGCCTTAGAACTGTAAACTGGCAACTTATTAAATTCCCCCTTTGAAAGGCCATTCTGTTCCTGGTATATTGCATTCTGGCAGCTAGCAAACTAGAACATATATATATGTATACTCTCTCTCTCTCTCTCTTTTAATATACTTTTATATATTGATCTCATATTCTGAAACATTACCAAATTCATTTATCAATTATAGTGGCTTATTTTGCCAATTCCATAAGATTTTCATATAAATGATCATGTCATCTATGAATAAAGACAGTTTTGCCTCTTCCTTTTCCTTCTAAATGTTGTTGTTGATTTTTCTTTGTTACACTGGCTAGAACCTCTGGTACAGTTTTTAATAGAATTGATAAGAGTTGTTATCCTTCCTTGTTCCATATTTTTGTGGGAAAAGCATTATCTCCCTATTAAAGGTGATAAGTTGTAGTTCCTTCAGAGATTTTTTTTTATCAACTTGAGAAAGTATTCTTTTGCTGAATTGCTAAGAGATTTTATCTAGAATGGATTTTGCATTTGCCAGATGCTGTATTTATGAATCTACCGAGATGGTAATATGGCTGTATTTTTAGTCTGTTAATATGATGAATTACAGTTTTTAATTTTCTAATGTTAGATCAAACCAACCCTGTATTTCTGGAATAAACTCTCTTAGCCATGATGTGCTATTCTTTTACATATTGTTATAACTGATTTTCTAAAATTTATGAAGAATGTTGTATCTATTTTCATAAGAGATATGTTCTGCAGGTTTCTTCTCTTGCAATACATTTGTCTGATTTTAGTATCAAGGTAGTACTGACCTCATAGGATAAATTGGGAAGGGTTCCCTCCTCTTATTTTCTGAGAGTTTGCGCTTAATTTTAATGATTTTTCTCATTAAATGTTTGGTAGGATTAATCAATAAAGCTAACTCGGTCTTTGTGGAAAAATTTTTAACTATTATTTCAATTTTTTAATAGATAAGGAGCTATCAGGTTATCTATTTCTTCTAGATAGAATTTGGTAATTTGTATTTGTCCAAAGTTTCCCAATATTGGTATAAAATTGTTCTTGATATTCCTTATTGCCTTATTTTTCTGTTAATGTCTTTAGAATCTGTGGTCATGTTGGGTTTCTCATTCTTGGGTTTGGTAATTTGTGTTTGCTCTCCCTGTCTCAGTCTCTCTCTGTCTCTGTCCCTTTTTCTCCTAATCAGTCTTACTTGAGGTTTATCAGCTATGCTGGTCTTTCAAGGAAGGAACTTTGGTTTAATTGATTTTCTGTTTGTTTTCTTTTTTTCTATTTTATTGGTTATTGTCTATTGTAATTATTTTCTCTTTTTTGCATTTTCTGCATGGGTTCAATTTGATCTTATCTCCCTTTTCTTAAGGCTAAAGTTGAAAACATTGATTGAAAACCTCTCTTCTGTTCTTAACCGATGCATTTAGTGCTAGAGAATTAGCTGTATGTACAGCTTATCTCCATTCTATAATTTTTAACATATTGTGACCATACTGCTATTCAGTTCAAAATAGTTTCTTCCATTTAATTTATTTTCTGACCCATGGGATATTTAGAATTTTGCTATTTAGCTTCCAAATACATGAGGATTGCCAAATATTTTCTGTCTTTAATTTCTAATTTGATTTTATTGTGGTCAGAGGACATGCTTTTTGAAAATATTTGGATCTTTAGAAATGTATTGAGAGTTATTTTATGTCCTAGGTTATGGTCTATCTTGACGTATTTTCCCTGTGCACTTGTAAAGAATGTGTGTCTGCTAATGTTTGTTGGAGCTTTGGTAATTGTCAATCAGGTAAGATTGTTAATGTTCTTCATGTCTTCTCTATCCTTTGTAATTCTCTGCTTACATTCTCTATCAGTTATTGAAAGGGGGCTGATTAAATATCTGAAAAATATTATGGATTTTTCCATTTCTCCTGGCGGTTCTATCAGGTTGTGTTCCATGAATTTTGAATCTTTGTTATGCGCATAAAAGTTCAGGATTTTTTTATCCTCTTGATGAGTTGATTTCTTTATCATTAGACAACTACTCTGTTCCTGGTAATATTCTCTGTTCTGAAATCTACTTTGATGTCAAAATAACCACCCTTTGTTGTTGTTGTTGTTGTTGTTGTGGAGTGCGTGGACCAGGAATCAAACCTGGGTCATCCGCATGGTGGGCAAGAATTCTACTGCTGAGCTACCTGTACACCCCAATTTTCTTTTAATTGACTATTTACATGGTATATTTTTCCCAATCTTTTAATTTTAACTTAAGCAGTTCTTTATATTAAAAATTAGTTTCTTGTAAGCAGTATGTAGTTAGTTTTTTAAATCCATTCTGATAATCTCTGCTTTTTTATTGGACTGTTTATACAGTTTCCATTAAATGTTTTATTGATTTAATTTCACTTAAAACTATTATCTTGCTATTTCTTTTCTATTTCTCTTATCAGTTCTTTGTTCCCCTTTTAATTTTGCCTTCTTTAGATTTATTGAATTTTTTATGAATCAATTTATTTCCTTTCTCGGCTCATGAACAAGAACTCATTGTTGTTATTTAGGCAGTCAATTTTCACTGTCTTCCTTCAAGCGATGTTATGCCACTTCATGTATGTGCTTAGTCTTGTTCCCTGCCAGTCATTGTGCTATTGTCACCATATATTTTACTTCTACATAAGTTATAAATCGTGAATTATTTTTCCCTCTGTGGTAACTAATTGCCCTAGATTTTGGTGCTTAAAACCAGAAACAAGTTATATTTCACGGTTTCTCTAGGTCAGAAATCCTAGAGAGCTCAGCTGACATCTTCTCAGGGTATCCCAAAGCTAAAATCAAGGTGTTGATAGGGTGTGTCCTTTCTGGAGGCTTTTGGGCAGAATTTCTTCCAGGATCATTCAGGTTGTTGACAGAAAGCAGCCCTTGCTCCTGTACCACCAACATCCCCATTTTCTTGCTGGATGTCAACCAGGATCCCCTCTTTGCTCTGAGAGGTCACTTTCTGTACCTTACCTGTTGGCCCCTACATCTTAGGCTCAACAACAGTGCTTCAAATCTTTTGCCTATTGAAATCTAACTTCTTCCCCTTTCCTGTACTTTTATTCTTCCAGCTGAAGAATATTTTTTTCCTTTTAAGGACTCATGTGATTTATCTCACCTGGATAATCTAAGAAAATTTCCTCTTTAAGTTCTATAACTTTAATTTCATCTTCAAAGTCCTTTTTGCCATGTTGCATAACATAATCTGGATGTTAGGGGTTAGGGCACTGCTGTTTTGGGAAGCCATTATTCTGCCTTTTTTTTTTTTTTTTGGCTTTAAATTGCCAATCATCTCTTAATGTTACTTCATTAATTAGAAAAAAAAAGTACTGTATATTTTTCCACATAGTTAACATTTCTGCTGTTTCTATTACTTTGTATATATTCATATTTCCATCTCATGTCAGTTTCCATAACCCTGAATGACTTCCTTTAACACAGGTCAACTTATGATAACTCATTACACCTATTCTGAGCCTGAGAATGCCTTTATTTCAACTTTTTTGAAATAAGTTTTCACTGCTGTGGAATTCTAAATTGATAGTGTTTTGTTTCATCTTTTTTTATATTCCTTTAATGCTTCTGAACCATTATCTTTGGTCTAGATCTTTATTGTTTCTGATGAACATCTGCTTTCATCCTTATTTTGTTCCTTTGTGCATAATTTTCCCTTTTTCCCTCCTGCCCATCCCCAGCCCTGATTTTCAATTTATCACTTCTCTTAAGTAATTTGGATATTATGAACCTTGGTGTAGTTTTCTTCATTATTCTTATACTTGGATTTTGGTGACTGTCTTGGAGCTGTGAGTTATAATTTTACCAATTTGGGATTATTTCAGCCATTAGGTGTTCAAATATTTCTTCTTATCCCCTACCATCTTTGATAACTCCAATTTCACATATATGATTCGACCTGAACTTTCATCACAGCACCCCAGAGTTTTTGGTTCACTATCTCTAACTATTTTTAGAGATAGTTTAAAATATCTCTAAATTTGGATAGTCTCTCTTCTGCATAATCTCTCATTTATATGTTAAAGTTCACTAATCATTTCTTCTTCAGTGTTTAACCTGCTTTAGTCCTACTGAGTACACTTTTCCTCTCGGGTTTTGTAGTTTTAATCAGTAGAAATTTGAATTTTTAAAACATTTTCCATGGTTGTAATTAACATGACCAAGCTGTCCAGTAGCTTGTGGAATGTGAAGAATTCAGTCATAACTGCTATTAAATGTCATATCTGGGTTAATTTCAGTTGATTGTACTTTCTCTTCATAAGCCTATTTTCTGCTTCTGTGCATGATTTTTATTTTTTATTGGGTGCTGCACAGTATGAATTTTACCTTATGTGCTGAATATTTTTGCATTCCTTTTAATGTTTTAGATCTTTTTCTTGAAATGCAGATTAGTTTCTTAGAAATAGTTTAATCCACTTTGTTCTCAGATTTAAGCTTAGTTAGATGGAATCAGAACAGAGTTTTGTCCAGGATTTATTTTGTCTCTTCCTGAGCTTAATCCTTTCCAAACACTTTACTTGGTGCTCCATAAATGATGAGATCTTTTACTCTGATAGGTGATAATAGGAGCCATCCCTATGTGAGTTTTTGGAATTGTACCTTCTAATACTTTCGAGTAGTTCTTTACATCAATTAGTTTCCTTTCATGCATGCTCTTATCACCATGCTAGACCCAGTGCAAATCTCAGGAAGTCCTCACTGTGCACTTCTGTCCTTTCCTGACCTGTGAACTCGAGCTACGGTTGATGCCCAGACAATAGCTCTACTCCTCAATAGAGGGAGGTCTTCAGATTCCAGCTGGGCACAAACAGCTGCCCCCTCCTGATTCTTCAGCTTAGAAAGTCCCTACAAGCAGTAAACTGGGGCAGTAATAAGAATCATCTAATTTTTGCCCTTATTTCAGGATTCTCTGTTGACTTTTGTTGGCTGGCATACCATGTTCTGAATGAATACAGCTGTTAATTAAATATGTCTGATTTTTTAGTTGTTTCAGGTAGTGTTTTAGTTTGCTAATGTTGCTGGAATGTGATGTACCAGAAATGGAATGGATTTTATAAGGAGGATTTATTAAGTTAGAAGTTTACAGTTCTGCGCCCTTAAAAATGTCCAAACTAAGGCATCCAGAGAAATACCTTCACTCTGAAGAGAGACTGGTATCTGTCACTTGGGAAGTCATGTACCTGGCATCTGCTGGTCCTTGTTCCCAGTTTTGTTGCTTCCAGCTTCTGATTCCAGTGGCTTCCTCTTTAAGCACCCATGGGCCCTTCACTTAGCTTCCCTGGGGCAAAACTCTGGGTTTCATCTCTTAGTTTAGCCTTTACCAAGCCAGGAGATTTCTTCTATTCAGGTTCTATTTCTGTGAGTCCTTGCTTAACACCCAGGCATTTTCTTTCTGGGTCTCCAAATGCCTGCATCTGTGTAAGCTCTTTTAAGGACTCCAGTAAACTAATCAGGACCCACCTTAAATGGGAGGGGTCACACCTCCATCTAATCAAAAGGTCACACGTCACATCTACATTTGGACGTGCCACATCTCAATGGAAACAACCTAATCAAAAGATTGCACCCTAGACAATAATATTTTGGTCCCTTCGAGATTGGATAAGAATTAAGAGAACATGGCTTTTCTGGGGGTACTTGATAATTTCAAACAGGCACAGGTACAATAAATTGGTTTCCAGTTTCTATATCCTGGCTAGAAGTTTGACAGTCATCAATATATATTTCAGTGCAGTAAATGAAACTTTACACAGTAATTTAAGTATATGAATAATAGATCATAGCAATATGGTTTACTTTAAATATGGTGTTTCTCATATTTAGCTAAATCTTGACTTCAAAATATTTTAGTCTCCCATTTTATATTGACTTCAAAGTAATTTGTAATTGATTATATCTATAAATTTCAATTTCTGCCTATTTTACTTACACATTTTATTTTGCAATGAAATTTACTTTAATTTCCTTATTTATTTAAATATACTCCAGATTTGACACTGGACTATTAATGGCAGGATATGTATTTCTGTACTTCTATACTTAGTAAGTAAGGTAATGAAGTGAAATTTGACAGGCAATCTAGATGTCTCAGAAACATGAAAAATATAGAACTGTGGAATCTAAAGTTCATGTGAAATAAAGGAAAGTAGTATGAAGTAAAGGTATATCCAGAATACATTGTATAGATAAGAGCAATGACTTGAGAGAAAGAATCTGATGATTAGAAGTATAAAGAAGGACTCCTTGATGGTGAGTCAAGACTTTTAGAGATGGAGAGTATAAATTTTTTCCTGTTTTAGAATAATTAGGAAGAATTTAGGGGACATAGGATATTTCAGTGCATCAGCACATTGAATTTGGTGGATGACTGTCTTATATGTTAACAAAATGTTTCATAAGGTATTTTATTTCAAGTTTGAGTGTTTGTTTTTAAATTAGCAAATAAAGTTGATTTCTTGATTTTAGTGCACAGTTCTATGAATATGATGGTTACATGAATCTATGGGTATAATTAATTTTATATTCATTCAGTATGCAGAATTATTCTATCACTGTAAAGCTCTCTCTGTTTTTCCTTTGTAGTCACACTCTCCGACAACTCCTAACCCTTGCAAACCACCACATCATTCTCTGTCACTTTAGTTTTTATTTCCAGAAATGACATATAAATTGAATGCTCATGTATGAAAAATTTTTAGATAAACTTAATTCACTCAGGATAATACCTTCAGGAATATCCAAATTTTGTGTTTATCCAGTTTGTAAAAATTATGAATATAACTGTTATAGACGTTTTTGTACCATCTATGGCATGTGCGTGTAAGTTTTATTTAGCTAGAGTAAATACCTAGGAAATGTAGGATCATATTGTAAGTATATTTTTAATTTATAAGAAACTGCTAAACCATTTTTCACATTGGCTATACAACTTTGTATACTTATCAGCAACATAAGATCAAGTTGTTTTTTCATCTTCACCAGCATTTGGTATTGACAAGTTTTTTTTTTTATTGGTTTGGTTTATTTACTTTGGTTTTAGACATTATTGTTGGTGTATCATGGTATCCTATTGTGGTTTTAATTTACATTTCCCAAAGGGTAACAATAAGGAATATCTTTTCACAGGCTTATTTTTCTTTCTCTACATTCTCTTTGGTGAAATGTCTGTTAAGATCTTTGGCTCATTTTATAGATGAATTAATTTTTCATATCGTTGAATTTAGATTGTAGGTAGATAGCCTGCCTCAGATTTCAGTTACATGATTTCACATTTTTTTTCCAGTCTGGGGCTTGACATTTCATTCTTTTAGCAGTGTCATATAGAGAGTAAAATATTTTAATTTGGATGAAGTCCAAATTATCAAGCTTTTTTGTGTGTATCACAGTTTTGGGTATCATGTCTAAGAACTCTTCACCCAATCCAAAGCCATAGAGATTATTGCCTATATTTTTCCTTTAAAGTGTTTTATGTTTTAAATTTAGGTCTATGATCCATGCGGAATTCAATTTCTGTATGGAATGAAGTCTGTGTTCAAGTTCATATATTTCCGTGTAGATACTGAGCTATTTCAACATCATTGTTAGAAACTTCTTCTCCATAAAATTGCACTTGCACTTTGTAAGAAAACTTTAGACATACTGTGTGAGTTTATTTCTGGATTTTTACTCTGTTCCTTTGTTTTATGTGTTTATCCCTTCACCATTATCACACTATTATAATTACTGCGGCTTTGTAATAAGCCTCAAAATGAGGTAATATGATTCCTCCAACTTCTTTTACCTAAGTATGTTGTCAAATCTATTACATTTGCCTTCATTCAAATTATAGAATCAGCCTGTCTTTAAAAAAAAATTGTGCTGGGGTTTTCATTAAAATTGGGTAGTCTTGGGTGGGTCATGGTGGCTCAGCAGGCAGATTTCTCATCAGCCATGCCGGAGACCCGGGTTCGATTCCCGGTGCCTGCCCATGCAAAAAATAAAAAAAAAATTGGGTAGTCTTTAAATCAAGTTAAGAAAGTTGATGTATTTTTGTATGTTGAGTCTAATAGTATATGAATATATGTCTCTCTATTTAGGTTTTCTTTGATTTATTTTACCATTTTAATGATTTATTTTAGCATTTTAATATTCCCAGTGTTCAGATTCTGTATTTTTATTCATACCTAAGTGTTACATTTTCAAGCTACGTTGAGTGAATTGATTTTTAATATTTTGATTTCCAGTTGTTCATTGCTAGTATGTACATAGAAATACGATCAGTTTTCTGTGTTTTCCTTATATCCTGTGACCACGTGGCACTCATTTATTAGTTCTAGTCATATTTTGAGAGATTCGTTGGGATTTTCAATGTAGACAAAATGTATCTACTAATTGAGACTATTCCATTTATTATTTTCCAATTTTATGCCTTTTATTTATTTTTTATGTCCTACCACCATGTTAGAATTCCAGGATGATAGAATTGTTGAGTGGGAACTAGTTTCCAGTCTTACAAAGTATTTATTATTTTTCTTTATGTCTGATGTCAGCTGTAAGTTTTTGACAGATATCTTTTGCAGGAAAAAGATATATCCTTCTATTCCTATTTTGCTATGAGTTTTATCCTGAATAGATGTTGAATTAAGTCAAATGCTTTTTCAGTATCAATTCATATTTTTCTTTATACTGTTAATAATATGAATTTAACTAATAAATTTGTCAATGCTCTACCATACATACATTCATGGACTGAACTCCACTTGCTATTGTTGTATTATTATTCATTTTATATATTGCTGGATTTCATTCCCTAATATTTTGATGTAGATATCTATGAGTATTCTGATGGGTGATATCATTCTGTCATTTTCTAATACTCTTTGGTTAAATTATCAGTATAGAACTGGACTCATAAAATGAGTTAAGAAATTCCCCTACCTCTGTTGTTTTCTGGAAGAGATCGTGCAGATATGGTATTATTTCTTTTTTAAATGTTTGGTAGAATTCACCAGAGCAATCATCTTTACCTAGAAATTTATTTTTCAAGATTTTAAGTAGATATGATATTTCTTTAATAGTTACAAGACTACTCCATTAATTTCACCTTGAATGTTATTTTTGTTGCTTGGTTTTCATGGAAGTGGTCCATCTCTTGAAACCTGGTGAATTTATGTGCATAGAGTAGTCTCTTTTATCTTTACAGAGTCTGTAGAATCTGTACTTGAAATCCCTTTGTTTGTTCTTGACATTGGTAATCTGTCCCCTCTCTCTTTTTATCTTTGTGATTCTTGCTGTAGATTAATTGTATTGAGCTTTAAAAAACTTTCAACAGCTTCATTGATTTTCTCTAGTTTTTATTTCTATTGATATCTGATCTTATTTATATTATTTCCTTCCTTCTGCTTGCTTTTGGTTAATTTGCTCTTCCCTATCCAACACATGAAGCATGAAGTCAGAAAGAAAATTTGTTAATCGATCTAGCTCTTTCAGTAATGTCAGTTTTTGCTTCGTTTGCTTTGAAACACCCCTGAGTGGTTAATAAACATGTAGAACTATCATGTCTTCTTTGTGAATTGGAACTTTTATCATTAGGTAATGTTCCGTCATCTTTTGTAATTTTATTTGTTCTGAAATCTGCTTTCTCTGATATTAATTAAGCTACTACACGTTTCTTTGATTAGTATATGTATGGTAGGTAGTTTTCTATACTTTTACTAAATTAATTTTTTTTTTTTTTACATGGGCAGGCACCGGGAATTGAACCCAGGTCCTCTGGCATGGCAGGCGAGCATTCTTGCCTGCTGAGCCACCGTGGCCCGCCCTAAATTAATTTTTAATAGAGAAGTTATAGTTATACAGACATATCATACAGAAAACACAAATTTCTATACATATCCTTTTAACACCTGATTTCCCCTATTATTAATACATTGTGGAAAATGTATTACAATTGAAGATTCTATATTCTTAAACTTACACTATTAACTAGAGTTCATATTTTGTGTTAGGGTTCACTACTTGTGTTCTACACTCTAAATTTTTTAAATAAATATTTCTAGAGTGCTTTGAAAACTATTGCTTTTTTATTTCTTTGTATATATGTTATATTATACAATTAAAAAGTTAAAAAATAAATAAATAGGAAATGGAGAATTATAACTGACCACATTGCTGGTGGAGAATTGAAATTTCAGGAGAAAATTAGCAATCTCTATCACTATAAGGCATAGTTATATGTATGTACATTAGAAATATGAATTACTGTATCAATATGTAGTCAATGAAACAAACATATAATTTTATAAGGCATTGAAAGACTGTAAAAAAATAGAGCTTCTCATACTTTCTCAAGGATCCCAATAGATCTCTTTATATCCATTGGAGAAGACTCAGTCTTCCTAGTCATAACCCACACGGTCAACAGACCAGATTTTGGTATGGTATCTTGGAACAATGTACAAAGAAAACATGGATTTGAAGGTAATATTGCATAATACATAGTGACCACCTTAGAATGGTCACCATGTAGCAGATTGGAATGTGGCATATTTCTCTGGGACTGGAGCCTAGCCATACTTTAAAATTCCTTTTTAATCCTTCTCTATCTCTACTCCCTTCCCCCTCTTGTCGTAGACCGCCCATTTCCGTAGCTCACCACAAACCGTCAATTCCTAATTCTAGCTCTACACCAGCCTAAAGCTTAGCAACAGCCTCCTAGCTTGTATGATTGGCTGTC
>PVIY010017007.1:0-50422 GCA_004026745.1 Myrmecophaga tridactyla
GTTTTCTTTTTTAAGGTGCATTTAGCTATTCAGGGTGTCTTACCTTTCCATCTAAATTTGATGATTGGCTTTTCCATTTATGCACAAGGGATTGTTGGAATTTTGATTGGGATTATATTGACTATATAAATAGCTTTGTGTATTATTGATATCTTAATTACATTTGGTCTTCTAAATCATGAACACAAATGTTCTTCCATTCATATACATCTTCCATGATTTCTTTTAGCAATGCTTTAAAGTTTTCTGTTTACAAGTTCTTTGCAACCTTGGCTAGATTTATTCCTGGATAGTTGGCTTTTTTTAGTTGCTATCATGAATGGAATTTTTTTCTCAACTTATTCTTCTGATTGTTCATTGCGTGTGTGTTGGAACACTACTGATTTTGGGGTGTTGATCTTGTACCCTGCTACTTTGCTTTGTTGTTTATTTTTCAGAATTTTCTGTATAGATGATCATATCATGTGCACATAGGAAAAGTTTTACTTCCTCATTTCCAACTTGGAAGCCTTCTATTTCTTTTCCTTGCTTTAACTGCTATCACAGGGGCTTCCAGTTCAATGTTGAATTTCAGTGGTGACAGTAGGCATCCTTATCTTGTTCCTAATCTTAGAGGAAATTTTTAAATTTTTTACCATTGAGTACTGTTTTAGTTTGCTAGGATGCTGGAAGCAGATGCCATGAAATGGTTGGCTTAAAAATGGAAATTCAGGGCAGGCAAATGTGGCTCAGTGGCAGAATTCTTGCCTGCCATGCTGGAAGCCTGGATTTGATTCCTGGAGCCCTGCCCATGCAAAATAATAATAATAAAACATACAAAAAAATAAAAAGGAAATTCATTCCCTTTTTCAGAGTCCAGGAAAATGTCCAAATCAAGACATCATCAAGGCAGTGCTACTGTTGATCCTTTTCTACTGTGCCATATGTGATGTCTATTGGTCTCTCCCTTCCCGTCCAGATTTCATAGCACTCACCTTCTCACTTCCATGGCTTTCTCTCTCTGTGTATTAATCCTGTTTATAAAGGACTCCAGTCAGAAGATTAAGACCCATCCTGCATGAATGGGCCATAGTTAACTGAAGTAGCCACAACAAAAAATCCTACTAACAATGGGTCCACTCCCACAGGAATGGATTAACTTTAAAAACAATCTTTTTTGAAGCACGTAGTTTTAAACCATCACAAAGCAGGATGTAAGCTATGGACTTTTCATATATGCTGTTTACATGTCGAGAAAATTTCCTTCTATTCCTAGTGTTCTAAGTATTTTTATCATGCAAGGTACTGGATTTTGCCAAATGTTTTTTCTGCATTAATTCAGATGATCATGTGTTTTTTCCTTCAATGTATTAGTGTGGTAAAATCATTAATTAATTTTTTTATGTTGAACCAACTTTGCATACAAGGAATAAATTCCACTTGATCATGGTGTATAATTCTTTTAGTATGCTGATGGATTTGGTTTGCTAGCATTTGGTTGAGGATTCTTGCATTTATATTCAAAAGAGATATTGGTCCATAGATTTTTTTCTCATAACATCTTTATCTGGCTTTGACATGAGGGTGACATTGTTCTCATAGAATGAATTAGGAAGTGTTCTATCCTCTTCAATTTTAGAGAAGACTTTGGTAAGAGTTGGATTTGAGACTTTTTTGGAATGTTTGATAGAAGTTCCCAGTGAAGTCATATGATCCTGGGCATCTCTTGGATGGGGCATTCTTATGACTGATTCAATCTTTTTACTAGTAATTGATTTTTGCTGATATCTTATATTTCTTTTTGTAGCAATGTAGGGAGTTTGTTTCTAAGAATGTGTCCATTTCATCTTGGTTATCTAATTTATTGGCATATAGTTGTTCATAGTATCTTTTTATAGTCCTTTTTATTTCAGTGAAGTCAGGAGTAATGTCCCCTTTTTCATTTATAGTTTAGTTATTTGTATCCTTTCTCCTTTTTCATTGTCTGTTTAGCTAAAGGCTTGTCAATTTTTATTGATCTTTTAAAAGAACCAACTTTTGGTTTTGTTGTTTCTCTCTATCATTTGTTTGCTTGTCTGTTTGTTTTATATTTCATTTATGTCCACACTAAAATTATTTCCTTTTTTCTGTTTGTTTTAGCTTAATTTACTCTTCTTTTTCTACTTCTTCTAATTTTTTAAAAAATGTTTTTATTGACAAAATTTCACACACATATAATGCATATATGGTGTACAATCAATGGCTCAAAATATCATCACATGGTTGTGTATTCATTGCCATGATCATTTCTTAGAACATCTGCATCACTCCAGAAAAAAGAAATAAAAAGAAAAAAAAATTATGTATCTCATACCCCTTACCTCTCCCTCTCATTGACCAATAGAATTTCCAGCTACTGAATTTATTTTACCCCTTATCCCCCCATTATTTGTTTATTTTAAATCCATATTTGTTTTACTCATCTGTCCATATTCTGGATAAAAGAAGCACCAGACGAAAGCTTTTCACAATCACACAGTCACATTGTAAAAATGATATTATTATACAATCATTTTCAAGAATTAAGGCTCCTGGAATATAGCTCAACATCTTCCAGTTTTAAGGTTAACTGTCTGATTTGAAATCTCTCTTCTTTTTTAATGTAAGCCTTTAGAGTCATAAATTTCCTTCTCAGCACTGCCTTTGCAGCATCCCATACATTTTGGTATGTTTGTTTTCATTTTCATTCACCTCAATATATTTCTAAATATTGCTTCTTATTTCCTCTTTAACCCTTGGTTGTTTAAGACTATGTTCTTCAATTTTAACATATTTGTAAATTTTCCAGTTCTTCCCTTTTATTGATTTCTAGCTTCATTCCATTGTGGTTGAAGAATAGACATTGCATGATTTCAATAGTTTTGAATCTATTGAGACTGGCTTAGTGATCTAACACATGTATGATCTATCCTGGAGGATAATCATGTGCATTCAAGAAGAAAATGTGTTGTTTTTATTGAATGAAGTGTCCTATGAATGGCCCATCAATAAACTGTACCATATTTAAAGGTAAGTAGGTACTAAAATCTTTTATTATTTTAAAATAAAAGTTAAATTAGCACAATTTAAATGAACTGATTTAGAAGCAAAAATGCTATCCTTATTCTCATTACATAAGGAAAATGACATCTCATTAGTACTATAAATAGAAACATCTAAGTTTTTCCTCTGAATAATGATGCGATGTTTTTTTTTGGATTTTTGAGGTGGGGGAGGCAGAAGGATATGTGACTCCAAAGTCCTGTGCTTATTATTTATCTGTTCATTCAAAACAAGACTGAAAGTTTGTGATCACTAACTTGTTGAGTCTCAAAACATTCCTCTAAAGTAGTAGTAGTGCAAGATTTATAGGTGGAAAGTCCATAATTTATAAATAGTCATTGATGTTCAGAGAGAAAAAAAAAGCTAGTTCTATCCATCTTTCCATTTTTTTTTACCTTATTTACTCTTCTTCCCTACATTCTCTGCCTAACAGCATAAAGTTAGATATGCTAAATTTGAAATAGCCAGAAACCCACATAAGTTTTTTTGTTTTATGTTTTTCTTCCACATGTTTTTGATGTGTTCTTTTTCACTTTGTTAAATGAATATTAGAGTCAAATTAGAGCTTCAAAATAAAATGTAAAGAATGGATGAGTTCATGGTAATGAATACACAACTAGGTGATGATATTGTGAGCCGTTGATTGTATGCTTTGGATAGACTGTATGTGTGTGAAGATATCTCAATAAAAATATTTTTTAAAAAAACAAAAAAAACTAATTATAATATGATTAATTTTATAACTTAAGCCTATTTCACAAGAACAATGTGGAAATCACTGACAAAATAAGTATGCAATTTCAAAAGGGAGGAATTTAGAATTACCACTTTTTTTCC
This sequence comes from Myrmecophaga tridactyla, assembly GCA_004026745.1. Lineage (NCBI taxonomy): Eukaryota > Metazoa > Chordata > Mammalia > Pilosa > Myrmecophagidae > Myrmecophaga > Myrmecophaga tridactyla. The sequence continues at coordinate 3,898 of PVIY010017007.1, forward strand.
TAACCAATCTTGATTTCTCAATGCCAAAAATGTATTGTATCATAAAAAGGAATGGATGAAATTATGGAATAATAATTAATACTATTTTAATTTCAGGTATTTTTCTCTATAAATTATTTTTTTTAAGTTCATAATATTTTCATAGTAAAAATAATCTCTAACATATTGGCTGTGAATGAGATCATTTCAGACCTGCCCTCCAAGCACATGATAACTAGTGAACATGAAGATGCCTAAAATAGAAACTTATTCATGGTATCTCTACCCCTTAAGAAATGTCTAACATATAATAGGTACACAAAAATATGAATGTGGGTGGTAAAAATCATCAAAGCATTATATCCTTGTAGTCTTTGAAAAGAAATTTGGAAGTGTTTAAAGAAGCAACTTCTATTCTTAAAGAAAACTGTGCATAGATGAACTTGCTAGAACTATGCAGAACCCTAAAGACTCAAGCTTTCATCAGGAATGCAAATTCTTCTGCCAGGAGACAGAAAGAATGGATATGAATCCAGCACTTCTCTCCAGGGCAATACTTGGCATTGCTGGTCGAGCAAGTCTTTATTTTGGGGGTTGCCCCAAAGTTTGAGGGATGATAAGCATCATTGGTCTTCACCTTGGGACAATTCAAATTACTTGCTAACATTTTCAGATGTTAATATGTGGGGCAATAGCGGTGAGTTGGTGTGGGGCAGGATCACCCCATACTTTTATACTTTTTTATCACTTTGAAGGAGCCAAAGATCCTGCAGAGCATGTCCTGACCACACGGCTACTGCACCTGTCCCACTCCCCAAGGGAGATCACCCACCTTGACTCCATCAGTCCTTGATGTCCCCTCGAAGTGTCAGGGGCTGAGGACAGATTGTGTTTTCAAAAACCCCAAGTTTACCCTATACAATAGTACAAATAGAAACAGCATTTTTTTCTGAAGGAAACATCCCAGTCAAAATGATGATGGAAGTAAGGTAATGGTTATAAATGATAATGGAAGAGTTTTATGAGTCTTCCTTGTATGTGTTAGGGTATAAGTGTACAGTAGAATTAGTGTATATTTAAGCATCCTTGAGATTTGTTCCTTTTGGATCTTATTTTACTTTCTTATTTCCTTTTCAGTTTTATTAGTGTGAAATTACACTTAAATGCAGCAATCTGCTTTCTATAATTTCAAGGTAAATTGCTTTTACACATTGATTTAGTCTTTTAAAAATTCATTCTGTAAGTCATTGTGGTACCAGTGAAAAGAACATTTTTGGGAATTTAAGCAATATAACATAATTTCTTTTTCACTAAATTAATAAATTAAATTGTACCAAAAAGACAATCCTACACTGTTTAATATGCAAACCTATAAACTCTTCCTCCACCTGTAATCTGTCACACACATCATCTAAATACAATTAACTTAATACAATTACTCAACCTTAATACTCAATTTTAACACAAGAACTCATTTTATTATTACTATTTTACATTCATCTCATTTTGTCTTGTAAGCTCTGTGAGGTCAGAATTAAAATCTCATTATCTTTACTTAGCATAGAGTATTCCTAACACAAAGATTACATATTAAGGACAGAACTGCATCTTACTAATTTTCAAATAGCTGCTATCCAAATATAGTAAATGTTCAAGAAATGTTTGATCCTCCAGTTCAGGCACAAGAAAATCTTTATCAAACACTTAGATCTTGAAACACATTCATTCATTCATTCAACATAAATTCAGGGAGGGATGATTTTATGTTCCAGGCATTTTTCTGGACCCTAAAGACACAGCAGTGACCAAAACTGTGCCTTTGGAATGTATGTGCACAGCACCCTGGGCACAGATTTGTGAAATAACATTTAGTCCAAAACATTTGAATGGCTTATGCACTTTCCCTTCTCTCCCATCAGATCATAAGCTTCTCAGCAGTGGTAGGTACTGCTTCTGAAGAGTCTCAACCTTGGAGCATAGACAAACAATGATTCTCTGATTTGGCAAACATCTTCAGAGCACAGAGGAGGGATTCACTGAGTGGCAAATAGGAAGCAGTGGCTCTGACTTGGGCAAATGAAAGCTGAAACTGTGATAGCGCACTGGATCTCAGAGGGTCTTCAAGTAAGAAGGAGTGCAGTGCAGGGCAGATGGCTTCTGGGTTTTTGTGAGGCACTTCCCCTCCACCCATCCTACTAGCTTCTACAAAGTGAGTCCAGAATATGAAGTCGATGTGGTGATAGGCTAGCCTGGACAGTCAGAGGAAAGCAAAATGTTGAAACACACAGCAACTGTCCAACACTGTCCTTATGAATATTCTCCCTTTCTAAAGTCTTCTTTTTCAAGTGTACTTTAACTTTCCAATGAGTAGCTCTAATTATAACAACCTTTTGATGCACACTGGGCCAGTCTGTTATTCAATTTGTTATTCTATTTCTTATTTCATAGGCTTCTTAATTAAGTCCCCACATTTTCTCCAAATCATTTGCCATGACAAGAAACACAATTTCATCTCCCTGTAAAGGTAGTTCACATTTTCCTAGTAAATGATTCCTAGAGAATAGTGAGAGTTTAGATTGCATTTCATCACTGAGAGAAAGGAGAGGTTATATTTTTTGACATTTGTTTGACCTTGCAATAACTTTTAAGGCAAGTTTACACATGATTCCTAAGGAAACCTCATTCAAAAGAGAAGAGATATGATTATCATTTGCTACCAGCAACTTGTATACATTATGTTGAACTATTCACTTTGAGGCCAACTTCATAAAAGATGAATCATTGTGAATAAGTACATATGTAATAAAGTTATAAAATTATGCATAGAAATGATAGACACCAACTTAAGTATAGTGATAATTCTAAAGAAAGATAAAGGTAAAAGGAAGGAAAGGGTTAGGAGAGGTCATTAGCTTTCGCTATAGTGTTTTCTTTCTTAAAAACAGAAAGCACCTATGAATACAGCAAAATATGAATATCATGGGTCCCTAAAAGGCTGTCTTATGAATTCTTATGAACTTTCAGCACATTTTATGTTTTATGATTACAAGTAAAATGTTTGTTTTTTTTTTTTTTAAAGAAACAAAACCACTTACATGTGGTAGGGAACAAATATGTGAACGTCATCTTTTATGAAAATTGCACATATTTTTAAATCACATTATTTAAAAAGAAACATCTGTTTTAAAAAACACCGTAGAAGAAAAGACAGAAAATCATTAAAAGAAGCAGCATTATTGAGTCAGATATTTCAGCTAATACAAAATTTTGTTTGCACATATTTTAATGGAGTAGAAAACTTAACCAGATAGATCTTTAAGGTATTCCTATTGGCTTGCTTTCCAAAAAAAAGCAGATCATAGTCATACATAACACATTTTTTTACACTAATCAATTACACTAACAGATTTAGATCATCTGTTCATTTATTGGAACCTCAATGGTAGATCTTTTTTTTTTTTTGCCAAAGACTAAAATATGGTTTTCTTTTCTTTTTCCCATCTTTTTTATTTTCTTTTTTTAATTTTTAAATTATATAGTATAACATATATACAAAGCAAAGAAATAAAAAAGCAATAGTTTTCAAAGCACTCTTCAACAAGTGGTTACAGGACATATCTCAGAGTTTGTTATGGGCTACCAAATGACCTCTTATATATTTCCTTCTAGTTGCTCTAGAATATAGGTGGCTAGAGGGCTTAGATATTTTTTTTGTCATCACAAACAACTTTTTATCCTTCATTTGGTGAAAAATAACATATATAAAAAAAGCTAGAAATTTCAAAGCACAGCACCACAATTAGTTGTAGAACGTGTTTCAGAATTTGGCATGAGTTACAATTCCGCAAACTTTAGGTTTTTACTTCTAGCTGCTCTAAGATACTGGAGACAAAAAGAGATGTCAATTTAATGAGTCAGCATTCATATTCATTTGTTAAATCCTATTGTCACTGTATAACTCCAGCATCACTTTTGATCTTTCCATCCCTCTCTTTAGGGGTGTTTGGGTTATGGCCATTCTAACTTTTTCATATTGGAAGGGTCTGTCACTGATATGGGGTAGGCAGATGGAACTATCTGATGTTCTGGAGAGGTTGGGTCCTCTAGGTTTCAGGACTTATCTGGACCAGGGACCAATCTGGAGGTTGTAGGCTTCTGGAAAGTTACTCAAGTGCATGGAACCCTTGTGAAATCATATATTGCCCTAGGTGTTCTTTAGAATTGGCTGGAATGGTCCTGGTTGGAGGATGGCAGGTTATGATACATAGCAAGGTCTACCCGAAGCTTGCGTCAGGACAACCTCCAGAGTAGCCTCTCGACTTTGTTTGAAATCTCTGCCACTGATACTTTATTACACTCCTTTTCCCCACTTTGGTCAGGATGGTGCTAGGTCTGGACTTATCCTGGGAGGCATCGCCTGCATTGCTAGGGAGACTTTCAACTCTGATGTCATGTCCCACTGTGGGGAGGGCAATGATTTCACTTGCAGAATTGGGCTTAGAGAGAGTGAGGTCACATCTGAGCAACAATAGAGGTCCTCCAGAAGTAACTCTTAGGCATGCTTATAGGTAGTCTAAACTTCTCTGCTACCTACATAAGCTTCATAAGAGTAAGCTTCATGATAGAGGGCATGGACTATTGATTTGGGTGTCCCTAAAGTTTGACACAGTATCAGGGGATTCCCTGATGATAAGGTTTAATAGTTCCATTTTCTTTCTCCCATCTCACAAAGGACTTTGCCAATATATATATATATATTTTTTTTTTTTACATGGGCAGGCACCAGGAATTGAACTCAGGTCTCTGGCGTGGCATGTGAGAACTCTGCCGAGCCACCATGGCTCACCCTGTCAATACTTTTTGATTATCTGCTTAATATACTCTAGGATGTATCCAGGCATTACAATAACATATGCAGGAGTACAGGACCTTTTTCTTATTTTGGGCTGTCTGTGTTTCAATTGTTCAAATGAGCTATACAGATAGGTTGAGTTAGATTATGTGCTATAGAACATTTCAGTTCCAGACCAAATAAAACTTGCTTCCTTTGGTCTCAAAGAGTATGTGTGGTTCTAAAATATAGATACTGTCTACCTTACCCCTGCATTCTGAATTACTTTAACTCCAAACTGATTGGCTTTGTTCATATCTCTAAATATCAGGTTATATATATATATACATAAAACAGCCTCTCAAAATCCAGAAATAATAACCACCACTCTGGACTTAAGGTGTCTGCTCTAAAAGTTTACAATCTAGGCCCCTGCTTTCTTATAAGCATTTTCTAAAGGAGACCATACCATTGTCATCCTTTTGTTCCTAGCTTATTTTGCCATACCAAATGTCCCACATGTTCATTCACATCATTGCATGCCTCATAACTTTGTTCCTTTTTGTAGCAGCACAACCTTCATTCATAAGTATACACCATCATTCACCAATCTACTTCTTAGTCAGTACATCATTCAGCTACCTGCTTTCATCAGGCATCATGTATAGTGCCCAAAGCCCAAAGTCCATCAACATTCTCAATTTTAGATAATTTCATTGTTCCCAAGAGACAGAAAACCAATAAACACACCATTGCCAAATAGGAAATCTAAGCCTCCTCTTAACTCTTGTCCTCCCCCCCCCCTTATTTACCTCTGCTATTGTTGTGGTAGTGTTGATACTTTCCTTTTGAACATAGCCCATACCATGCAATAGCAGCTTTCCCCCTGTACCGAGGACTTAAAGACTCTTTGTACATGAATCATATCTTTGAAGTAATTCTTGCAAGAACTAATTCATATTTCTAGTGTTAATCAGTGGGACATATAGGTCTGTACAACCCCTTTCAATCTTGTTCATCTTCAATACGATAATATTACTTATAGACCCACTAGAGAACCATCTTCACTTCTATCTATTCTCTTACATTGGAGTTCAACCTCATTAGCTAATGGTTCACCATCTCTAACTTTTATGTATCTCTAAGTCTCCTATATTCTGTATTATAAGCCTCTGATTATTCCTTTATGCTGGTCATAAAAGTGGAATCATACAGTATCTATCCTTTTTGTGTCTGGCTTATTTCACTCAGCGTTATGTCCTCAAGGCTTATCCATTTTGTCATGTGGTTCAGGATGTTATTTCATCTTACTGCTGCATAATATTCCATTGTATGTATATACCACATGTTTTTGATCCACTCATCTCTTGATGGGCATTTGGTTTGTTTCCATCTTCTGGTGATTGTAAATAATGCTGCTATGAACATCAGTGTGAAAATGTCTGTTTGTGTCATTGCTTTCAGCTTTTCTGGGTATGTACCTAGTAGTGCTATTGCTGGGTCATAGGGCAGTTTGATATTTAGTTTCCTAAGGAACCACCAAACTATCTTCCATAGTGGGTGCTGCATTATACATTTCCACCCACAGTACATAAGTGTCCCAGTTTCTCCACATCTTCTCCAACATTTACAGTTTCCTGTTTTGTTTAATAGCAGTCATTCTTATAGGTGTGAAGTGGTTTCTTATTGTAGTCTTGGTCTGTATTTCCCTTATGAACATGAGTATATCTTCATGTGCTTTTGAGCCATCTGTATTTGCTCTTCAAAAAAATGTCTATTCATATCTTGAGCCCATTTAAAATTGAGTTGTTTGTTCTTTTGTTGTTGAGTTGTATATTTTCTTTGTATATACAGAAATCAAACCTTTATCTGATATGTGATTTCCAAATATTTCCTCCCATTGAGTTGGCTGCTTCTTCACCTTTTTGACAAAGTCTTTTGAGGTGCATAGCATTTGATTTTAAGGAGTTCCCATTTGTCTATTTTTTTCTTTTGTTGCTTGTGCTTTGGGTGTAAAGTTTAGGAAGTTAGGTCTGAAGAAGTTTCCCTACATTTTCTTCTAGAAGCTTTATGGTGCTAGTTCTTATATTTAGGTGTTTGATCCACTTTGAGTTAATTTTTGTATAGTGTGTAAGATAGGGGTTCTCTTTCATTCTCTTGACTATTGACACCCAGTTCTTCCCTGCACAATTATTGAAAAGATTATTTTGTCCCAGTTCAGAGGATTTGGGGGCCTTGTCAAAAATCAGTTGACCATAGAATTGGTGATCTACTTCTGCACTCTCAGTTTGATTCCACTGGTCAATGCTTCTATCTTTGTGCCAGTACCATGCTGTTTTGATCACCTTTATAATAGGTTTTAAAGTCAGGGAGTGTTAAATTCCTTGCTACCCTGCAGCTCAACTTGTTATTTATTTCTTGACATGTATGACTGTCTAAACTTTGCAGGCTAAATCTCCATTTAATTCATGATTAAGCCAAATAATTTTGTAATCATACCTATAAGGCCCCATATGAAATGTGCAGCTGTTTTAAGTTGTATTCTGGCATTAGAGTGAATCTGAAGTCAATGTATAAAATTGATATATTTTTTCAGTTTGCTAAAGCTGCTTTTGTAAGGGGGATTTATTAGCATGCAAATTCACAGTTCTACAGGCATGAAAATGTTCCAATTAAGGCACCACAAGATGATACCTCGACTCTGAAGACAGGCTGCTGGTATCCAGGCTTCATCTGTCATATGGCAAGGCACATAGCTGATGTCTGCTGGTTCTTGGCTCCTGGGTCTTGTTGCTTTCAGGTTCTGGTTCTGATGGCCTCCCCTTTGAGCATCTGTGTGTCCCCTCTTAGCTCCACTAAGAACTTTATTTCCAAGCTTTGTGGATGTTTTCTCTGAGCTCTCTCCAAATTTCTTTGGGTGCTTCTCTCTCTGAGCTCTCTTGAATTTTTCTGTCTTTTATTATCTCATAAAGGGCCCCAGTAAAGGATTAAGATCCACCTTGAATGGGCTGGTTCACATCTCAATTGAATTAAATCAAAAGCTCCCACATGAGGGTGCAAGGGTAGTTTAGTGGCAGAATTCTTGCCTGCCATTAGGAAGAACCAGGTTCAATTCCTGGCCCATGCACTTCTCCAAAACACAAGCAAGAAAACAAACAAAAAAAGAAAAAAGAAATAAACAAAAGTCAACAAGTGGTGCTGTAATAACAGAATACTCACATGGGAAAAGAATGAAATGTGACCCCTGCCATACAGCAACCAAAAAAAATAAAAGCTCCCACACACAATAAGTCTACACTCACCAGAATGGATTAAAAGAACATGACCCCAAGCCAGCAGAAGCAGGGGCTTTCAAAAGAGTGAATATGGCATTTGGGAGAAAAAGACCACTGGGAATCTTTTCCAGGACAGGACAGATAAGGTGCTTCTTTCTGCCTCTGTTTGATCTGCTGAGCTACTGGGTAAGCAGAGAAATTTTGTCCACCTCTGCCTGAGACACAGGCTTCCAGCTCAGTGGTTATTCTTAGACTTTGTAATTGAGGGCTCAGAGTCTACAAAGGACTTTTGTGAATTGAACATCTCAGTGGAATTGATCTGGACTTTGAATAAACTAAGCATTTAAAAGTTAATACATCCTTTGCATACAATATTATTAGATTTTTAAATATTGATTACTCAAATAAAGTAGTTGTTAAGAAACAAAATTCTAAGAGTGCTGAAGAGAATGAATTTCTTCCAGTATTACTCCATTTTTTCCATAGGCATTATCAATAAACATCTTATTTTATAGAAAGTTTGGTCCTGTTAGACTTTGCACATTGGCAAATTTATTCATTTCTTGATATTTAGGGAAGCCTTGAAAGATTATTTTACTGTTTTAATTGCCTTACTTTTCCTCCCTCTACTCTAAAGTCAATCTCATAGAATGTCCCAATTTTAAACTCAGTCCTTGATTTTAAACTCAATTGTTGGTAAAGATTGAAAGATCTACAATACAACTACACAACCATAGAAAAAATAAAATAATTGTTTTCAGGAAGCAGTGCAAGAAGGAAGGGACACAGACGGGGGCCACCCTATAATTGCTCCAATTTACTGCTCAGAGTCAGTTTCCAGGCCTCAAAGCAGAGCAGCAAAACCCAAGCAGAGCTTAGAAGACAAGGAAACTAAAGCAGCTAGAATTTGAGGGACAGGGTATAAGAAAGGAGTTAAACAAAGGATCCTTTTGAGACTTTGTTAAATATTGATCTACATATGTGTGGAATGAAACTCCATGAGGCCAGGAAAAGAAAAAGAACCACCAAACAGCTCTAAATTACATCATTCCCAGAGCTCACAAGCTGGGGCTAGTTCATGTTCACATCAGCTGTAGTGAATAAACTTTGTAGAAGTGGTATTGGGTAGAATCCAAGAAGACTATTGCCTTAGTAGTGAGAATAAATTAGTTCTAAAGTAAAGACTATTCTGGCCTACACAGAGATTAAAAACAAGCATGAAAAGTATCCCCAACTAACATAATTGCATGCCAGAATCCATTGTAACACTCTTTAAAATAATACAACAGGTAGTGGTGTCATTAACATGGTGATATAAGATATCTTCTAGAGAAGTCTCTCTTCAGAATTAACTAATAAAAAGATCTCTGGAGGGTGGGCCACGTTGGCTCAGCAGGTAAGAATGCTTGCCTGCCAGGCCAGAGGACCCGGGTTCGATTCCCGGTGCCTGCCCATGTAAAACAAACAAACAAAAAGATCTCTGGAGTACATGACAGACTGGAGAAGAATTCCACAACTGCTTATCAAAGAAAAAAGGAAAACAGATACCAAATTTAGGGAGGAACATTACTTCTAGGACCTGCCAGTCCAGTCCCCAACCCTCACTTGGTCCCATGCAGCTTGGAAGTTGCACAGAGGCAGCATATCCCAGTCACTCCTGCCACAGATACAGACCACAGAGCCACTCACAGCAATGAGTTAGCAATGAGCAATGCCTATCATATCCAGGCACAGGAACACAAGCCTGCAGAGGCCCAGGGTGGAATACAAGCCACTGACGAATGTCACATACCAACGTGCCCCCTGGAAAAAGAAGAGACCAGGCAGAAATGTTGACAAGAGGTAGAAACATTCAATCCAGTCTCTGCTGGACCACCTAAATGCAAAATGGACATTTCTGAATTGACCTCATCTGGCTATTAGGAATGAGTTACCTAACGAGGAATAAACCAAATGCAGAGACTTCATAATGGACCCACAAAATATAAAAAGACAATGTTAGATGAAAACAATATTAAGAGGAGAATCATAGGGATATGGGAGCAGAGGACATGTATGCTACTGAAATTAAATTGGTGTCTTTTTAAATTAGCAGGTTATAGACATAGGTTGTGCAATACAAATCCCAGGCTAATCACAAGAAAGGATTTTAAAAACATGCAAAAAAAGAATTGAGAAAGGGACCAACCAGATGTATCACAAAAGATCAACTATACAGAAAAGAGGCTGCAGTAAAGGAAAAGAGAAGCAAAAATGATATGTGATATGATGCATAAAAACCAAAGGACAAAATGGCTGAAAAAAGACTACCTTTACAATAATAACATTAATGTAATAACACTAAAAGTTAATGGATTAAACTTTCAATCAGAAGACACAGATTGACAGATTAGATAAAAGCAAAATCCAACCATGTTATTTACAAGAGACCAACCTTAGATTCAAAGACACAATAAGGTTGAAAGGGAAAGGATTGAAAAAAGACACTCCATGCAAATAGTAATCATAAAGGACCTGGAGTGCATATGCTAAATATCAGAGACAGTAGACCTTAAGGACAAAATTGTCATAAGAGAAGAAGGACAATTAATAAGAGCAGCAATTTCACAAGAAGAAATAACAATCATAAATTTTAATTCATCTAACCATGATATCCCAAAATACATGAGACAAACACTGGCAAAACTGAAAGGTGAAGTAGATACATCTACAATAATAGAGACATCAGTACACCATTCCCATCAATAGATAGAACTTCTACACAGAAGATCATTAAGGAAACAGAGAACTTGTATAATGTGAAATTAACTAGACCTAAAATCATATGCAGAATATTGTACCCCAAAACAGCAGGATATATGTTCTTCTCATATCTTCAGGATAGACCTGGAGAATGAATTGTTGGGTTACAAAATGAGATGATAAATATAAAAAGATTGAAATTATACAAAGCATATTCTCTCACCATAACTGAATGAAACTTGAAATCATTAACAGGCTGAGAAATGGAAAATAAGTAAACAAATATATGGAAGTTAAATAACACACTTAAACAATCAGTGGGTTAATGAAGAAATTACAAAGGAGATCAGTAAATATCTTGAGACAAATGAAAACAAGAAACACAATATATCAAAACTTACAGGTGCAGCAAAGGTAGTGCTGGAAGGGAAATTTATAGCCCTAAGTGCTTACATTAAAAAAGAAGAATGATAAAATCAAAGATCTAACTTAGCACCTGGAGAAACTGGAAGACGAGCATCAAAATAAACCCAAAGTAAGCAGAAAGAAAGACATAACAAAGATTAGAGCAAAAATAAATGAAATAGAGAGTAATAGCAAAACCAAAAGTTTTTTCTCTGAAAAGATAAAAAAAATTGACAAAACCTTGGCTAGAATCACAAAAAAAAAAAGAGAGAGGATGCAAATAAATAAATAAATAATGGGTGGAGGGCATTACTGTTGACCCCAGAGAAATAGAAAGGATCATAAATGGATACAAGAACAACTGTGCATAGACAAATTAGACAACTGAGATGAAATGAATAAATTCCTAGGAACACGTGAACAACCTGTACTGACTCTAGAAAAAATAAAAGATCTCAAAAGACCAATGACAAGTAAAGAAATGGAATTAATCATCAAAAATCTCCCCAAAAAGAAAATCTCAGGACCAGATAACTACATAGGGGAATTCTACTAATCATTCCAAGAAGAATTAATACAAATCCAGTTCAAACTCTTCCAAAATCTTGAAGATAAGGGAACACTACAAAAGCCTCAACAAAGTACTAGCAAACTGAATCCAACAACACATTAAAAGAATCATACACCATGATCAATTGGGATTTATCCGAGATATGCAAGAGCGCTACAACATAAAAAAATCAATTAATGTGGCACACCACATTAACAAAATGAAGAGAAAATACCACTTGATCATCTCAATTGATGCAGAAAAGGCATGTGACAAATGGCAGCATTATTTCCTGATAAAAATATTAAGAAAAATAGGAATAAAAGGAAACTTCTTCAGCGTGATATAGAGCAAGTATGAAAAATCTACATCTAACATCACACTCAATAGCTAAACACTGAAATCTTTCCCTCTAAAATCTGGAGCAAGACAAGATGCCACTGTCACCACTATTATCCAACAATATATTGGAATTTATAGCCAGAGAAATTAAGCAAGTAAAGGAAAGAAAAAGTAAAACTTTCACTACATGTAGATGACATGATTCTTTACATAGAAAATCCTTAAAAAATCCATACCAAAATTACTAAAGATAATAAATGAATTTAGCAAAACGGTGGGGTACAAGATCAACACACAAAACCCAGTAATTTCTCTACACCAATAATGCAGTAATTTCCCTACACTAATAATACCTTTATATTCTGAAGAGAAAAATCAAGAAAAATTCCATTTACAATTGCAACCCAAAGAATAAAATCTCTAGAGATAAATTTAACCAAGGACATAGGGACATATACATGGAAATCTACAAAAGTTTGCTAAAAGTAATCAAAGAAGATCTTAATAAATGGAAGGTGTTCTAGTTTGCTAGCTGCTGGAGTGCAATATACCAGAAACAGAATGGCTTTTAAAAAGGGAAATTTAATAAGTTGCTAGTTTACAATTCTAAGACCAAGAAAATGTCCCAGTTAAAACAAGTCTATAGAAATGTCCAATCAAAGGTATCCAAGGAAAGATACCAAGGTTCATTGATGAAGTTCAGGGTCTCTCTCTCATCTGAGAAGGCACAAGGTGAACACAGTCATGGTTTCTCTCTTGGCTGGAAGGGCACATGGCAAGCAAGGCATCATTTGCTAGCTTTCTCTCCTGGCTTCCAGTTTCATGAAGCTCCCTGGGAGGTATTTTCCTTTTTCATCTCCAAAAGTCGCTGGCTTGTGGGCTCTTGTGGCTATGTCGTTCTTCTCTGGTTCTCTCTGAATCGCTTTCATTCTCCAAAATATTTTCTCTTTTATAGGACTCCAGAAACTAATCAAGACCCGCCCAAATGGGTGGAGACACACCTCCAGTTAATTCAGTTTAACAACTACTCTTGATTAAAATCATATCTCCAAGGGAGATGATCTCATTACAGTTTCAATCATACAATACTGAATAGGGATTAGAAGAAATGGCTGCTTTTACAAAATGGGATTACAATTAAAACATGGCTTTTCTAGGGTACACACATCATTTCAAACCAGCACAGAAAGCATTCCATGCACATGTACTGGATGCATTGGCAAGATGTGAATTCTACCCACAATGATTTATAGATTCAATGTAATCCTAATAAAAATTTCAAAAGCCAACTTTGCATAAATAGAAAAGCCAATCATCAAATTTACTTGGAAGGCTAAGGGGCTCTGAATAGCCAAAACAATTTTGAAAAAGAAAAATGAAGTTGGAGGACTCACACTTCCTGAGTTTAAAATTTATTACAAAGCTGAAGCTGTCAAAACAGCATGACACAGACACAAGGATAGATACATAGACCAATGGAATGTATCTATTCTGACCAGAAATAGACCCTCACATCTATGGCCAATTGAGTTTTGACAGTCTGCCAAACCCACTCAATTGGGAAATAATCATCTTTTCAATAAATGATGACAGGGGAGCCGAATATCCATATGCAAAAGAATAAATAAGGACCTCTATCTCACACCATATGCAAAAATTAACCCAATATAGATCAGTGACTTAAATATAAGAACTAGGACTATGAAATTCTTAGAAGAAAATGTAGGGAAGACTCTTCACAATTATGTGGTAGGACATGGCTTCTTAGACTCTGCACTTAAGCACTAGCAATGAAAGAAAAAAATCATAAATGGGACCTCATCAAGATTAAAAACTTCTGTGCATCAAAAATCTTCATCACAAAAGTAAAAAGACAACCTACACAATGGGAAAAATATTTGGAAAAAATATATCAGATAAGGATTTAATAGCCAGAATATATAAAGAAATTCTACACTAAACAATAAAAAGACAAACAACCCAATTTAAAAATGGGCAAACAACATCAACAGACATTTCTCCAAAGAAGATATACAAATGGCTAAAAATCACATGAAAAAATGCTCAATATTATTAGTCATTAGGGAAATGTGAGTTAAAACCACCATGAGATATCATTCCAAACCCTCTAGAATGGTTACTATTCAGAAAAACAGAAATTTGCAAGTGTTAGAAAGGATGTCAAGAAATAGGGACACTGTTTAATTGCTGATGGGAATGTAAAATGGTGCAACCACCATGAAAGACAGTTTGGTAATTCCTCAGAAAGCTAAGTATAGAATTGCCATATGAACTGGCAATCCCACTGTCAGGCATATACCCCAAATAATTGAAATCAGGTACTTGAACAGATATTTCCACACTGATATGCATAGCAGCATTATTCACAATTTTCAAAAAGATGGAAGCAATCCAAGTGTCTATTAATGGATAAATGGGATGAACAAAATGTGGTATATACATGCAAAGGAATATTGTCCAGTCATAAAAGGAATGAAGTTCTGATTCATGTGACAACATGAATGAACATTGAGGACATAATTTTGCATGAAATAAGCCAGGCACAAAATGATAAATATTGTATGATCTTACTGATATGAAATAATTAGAATAAGCAAACTCATAGGGTCAGAATCTAGAATATAGTTTACTGGGGGTTTGGGTTGGGGTAGGGAATGGATAGTTAATGCTTAAATTGTGCAGAATTTCTATTTAGCATGATTGTGATTGTAATGTTTGGTAATGGATGGTGTGATGGTGACACAACATTGTGGATGTAATTAAGAGTGCTGTATTATATATGTGACTGTACTTCAAAGGGAGCATTTTATGTCATATATATGTTCTTGGAATAAATATTAGAAGAAAAAAGAAAAAACATAGGACTGTACAACACAACACAATGGACCCTTGTGCTGGTTTGAAATGATGTATGGACCCTAGAAAAGCCATGTTTTAATCCTAACCCCATTTTGTAAAGGCAGTTGCTTCTTCTAATTCCTATTCAGTATTATATGTTTGAAACCGTAACTAGACCGTCTCCCTGGAGATGTGATATAATCAAGAGCAGTTGTTAAACCGGATTAGGTAGAGATGTGTCTCCAGCCATTTGGGTGAGTTTTGATTAGTTTCTGGAGTCCTATAAAAGAGGAAAGATTTTGGAGAATGAAGGAGATTCAGAGAAAGCAGAGCAAAACAACATAGCCACGAGAAGCAGAGTTCACCAGGGAGCAACTTTTGGAGATGAAGAAGGAAAATGCCTCCCAGTGAGCTTCATGAAACAGGAAGCCAGGAGAAGAAGCTAACAGATGACACTGTGCTCACCATGTGCCCTTCCAGATAAGAAAGAAATCCTGACTGTGTTCACCAGGTACCTTCTCACTTGAGAGAAACCCTGAAATTCATTGGCCTTCTTGAACCAAGGTATCTTTCCCTGGATGCCTTAGATTGGACATTTCTATAGACTTACTTTAACTGGGACATTTCCTCAGCCTTAGAACTATAAACCAGCAACTTATTAAATTCCTCTTTTTAAAAGCCATTCCATTTCTGGTATATTGCATTCTGGCAGCTAGCAAACTAGAACAGATTTTGGTACCAGAGAGTGCTGTGGTTTGCAAATACCGAACATGTTAGAATGTTTTTTTTAATGGATAAGGGGAAGAATCTGGAGAAGCTGTGAGGAGCTTGATAGAGAAGACCTAGAATGCTTTGAAGAGAATCTTGATAGAAATGTGGACTCTAAAGACACCTCTGACCAGGCTGTAGACAGAAATGAGATGTGTGTCATTACAGACTGGAAGGAAGACAATCCTTGTTTTAAATGGCAGATAATCTAGCATAGTTGACTAGTGGCTTTGGCTGGAAGGCATATTTTAAAAGCCATGAACTTGAATATTTAGCAGAAGAGATTTCTAAATTAAATATGGAAAGTGTAGCCTGGTTTCTCCTCGCAGCTTATAGTGAAATACAACAGGAAAGAGATAAACTGAGAACTGACTAAAACAAAGTTGTAGAGACAAAAAGTCAACAGTGGAGGTTAAATAAATCATAAAATATACTCAATACAAAAGAAGGCAGGAAAGCAGAAATAAACACCAATGGGACAACGAGAAGAAAATAACAATATGGTAGATTTAAGCTCAACCATATCAGTAATTTTATTAAATTAGTATATATTATTAAATAAATTATTAAATTATAACTAAATTATATTAAATTTGTCTCTTTAATTAAAAGGCAGAAACATCATATCAGATTAAAAAAAAGTACCCAGTTCTATGCTATCTACAAGAGATTCACTTTAAATATAAAGACACATTTAGGTTTAAAGCAAACTGATGAAAAAAAAGATATATCAGGGTAATACTAACCAAAAGAAAGCTGGAGTGTCTACTTTATATTAGAAACCATTGATTTCAAAATAGAGACTATTACCCAGTATAAAGATGGACATTGCATAATGATAAATAAGTCAATCCACCAAGAAGACATAAATATGCAGATGTATATGACCCAATAATAGAGTCTCAAAATACATGAAGTAAAAAATGACAGAACTGAAAGAAGAAGTAGATGTATGTGTAATTAGGAGTAGTGATTTAAATGCTCCTTTTTTCAGTAAATGACAAAGCAAGTAGGTAGAAAATAGAATAGACTTGGCCTAATTGACTGTATAGATCACTTCATCCGCAGCAGCAGAACACTCATTCTTTTCAAATGCATGTGGCATACGCACTAAGCTATAACATATTTGGGTCAATAACAAGTATTAATATATTCTAAAGGGTCAAAATTATTCAAAGCATGTTCTTTGACCTCAATGAAGTTAAATCAGAATTCACTAACAGAAAGATACCTGACAAATCCCCCAATATTTGACAATTAAATGTCACACTACCAAATGACCCATGGGTCAAATCAGCAATCTCACACTACTTAGTTTCCTAGAGCTGCTATAAACAAATGCCACAACCCAGGAGGCTTAAAGCAACAGGACTATATTTTCTTATAGTACTGAGGCTACAAAGCCAAGGTGTTAGTAGAGCCATTTTTCCTTTTGAATCTGTAAAGAGAGAATTTTTCCTTGCCTCTTCTAGCTTCTGCTGTGTTGCAGGCAATCCTTAGTGTTCCTTGGCTAATGGTACAACTTAATTTTTGCCTCCATCATCACTTGGACATCTCCTCTGTGTCTTCCTCTTCCTTCTCATAAGGACACCAATCATATTAGATAAGGGTTCACCCTGCAATATGAACTAAGTCCATTTGCAATGGCCTTATTTAAACTTGCCTATTTCCATCTATAATGACTCTATTTCAAAATGAGGCCACATTCTGAGCTACTGGGGATTAAAAATTCAGCATATCTTTGGGGGGTACATAAGTCAACTCATAATAGAAGAAAACCAGAAACTATTTTGAAATCAATTAAAATTAAATCACAAATAAAAATTGCGGGCTGATGTTTCTTGAAGATGATTGTATAATGATATATATAACTTTCACAATGTGACTGTATGATTGTAAAAACCTTGTGTCTGATGCTTCTTTTACCTACCTTATCAACAGAGGAGTAAACATATGAAATAAAGATGAATAGTAGGGGGAACAAATGTTAAAATAAATTTAGATTGAAATGCTGGTGATCGGTGAGGGGGAGGGGTGGGGAGTATGGTATGCACGATTTTTTTTCTGTTTTCTTTTTATTTCTTTTTCTGAATAGATGCAAATGTTCCAAGAAATGATCATGATGATGAACATGCAACTATGTAATGATATTGTGAATTACTGATTATATACATAGAATGGAATGATCAAAAGTAAAAAAAAAAACAAACAATTTGGGGCTGCAGCTAAGGCAGTGCTTCAAAATTTATAGGATTAAATGTTTATATTAGAAAATTTTTTTTAAAAGTTCAAATCATTGATCTGAGCTTTCACTTTAAGCAACTAGAAAAAAGGACCAAATTAACATAAACAGAAGAAAGACTAATAAAAATAACAATGTGAATCCATGAAATACAACTTGGACAAACAATGTAGAAAAATCAATGAACCCAAAAGCTACTTTTTGGGAGAAATAAGAATAAAATTTTTGGAAATATAAATAAAATTGATAAATTTTAGCTAGACTGATTAATACAAAAAAGAGGAGACACAAATGACCAAGATCAGGCTTGAAAGCTACTTCACTGCAAATCCAGAGACATCCAAATAATAAGAAGGAATATAATAAATCACTTTATGCCAATAAATTCAAATACTTAGATAAAATGGACAAATTCCTCTGAAGACACAAAATAACAATCTTCTCTAAAGAAATATAGACTAAATATTTCTCTATCTATTGAAAAAATTGAATTCGAATTTAAAATCTTCCCACGAAGAAACTTCAGATGCAAATGGCTTCAATGTTGAATTCTGCTAAATATTTAATAAAGAAATAGTAGTAATTATATACAAACTTTTCCAGAAAAATCAAAGCAGAAAATAAAAAAAATAATTTTGCAAATTGTTTTACAAAAGAATTACAAATAAAGATATTTATATACCAATATCCTTCATTAATACAACTGCAAAAATCCTTTTAAAAATTGGTAAATTGAATCCTGCAGCATGTAATAAGTAATAATGATTACCTAGTATATGTTACCCCAGGAATGAAAGTTTGATTTAACATTCAAAAATCAATCAATTTAATTTACTCAGTCTATAGACAAGTGTCTATAGAAAGTGTATTTAATAGCATTAAAATGCAAGAGCTATTTAAAGATAAATGTAATAAAATATGTGTAAACTTGTACATAGAAAGTACAAAATATTACTGAAATTAAAGAAGACCTAAACAGAGAAATACACCTTTGTCATAATTTGGGAGACTCACTATTTTAAGATATTATTCTTTTCTAAATTGATCTATGGATTCAAAGCAATCCCAATCAAAATTCCAGAAGGTACTTTTGTAGAAATTGATAAGGTGATTATAAAATTTATATTAAAATCCAAAGACCTAAAAAAGCCAAAACAATTTTGAAAAACAAATTCAAAGTTGGAGGTCTTTAAACTACCTGATTTTAAGACTTACTAAAAAGCTACAGTTAGACCAATGAATTATTTAATGTAAAAATAGACACATGAATCCATGGATTAGATTCAAATCCAGAAATAGACCCACACATATATGGACAATGGATTTTTCCATGAAGGTGATATGATGTATAATAGGAAAAAAAGAATACATTTTCAATACATTTTGCTAGAACACTTGCATATTCCCATGGAAGAATGAATCTTGATCCTTAACTCATGATGACATATAAAGTAACTAACCTGAGTTGAATCATAGTCCTAAACACAAGAGCTATAACTACATAACTTCTAGTAGAAAACATAGAGGAGAGTCTTTGTGATCTTGAGTTACAAAAAGATTTCTTTGGGAAGACAAAAAGCATAAACATTAAAAAAAATGATGAACTTGATCAAATTAAAATTTTTTAGTCTTTGAAAGTTACTATTAAGCAAATGAAAACTCAAGCCACATGTAAGAACTATATTTGAGAAAGGACTTTCATCTAAAATATAGAAGGAACACATATCTTGATAACAAGCTAAATAACTCAATAAAAAATGGCAGTCAGTTTACCAAAAGAGTTATATGAATGCCAAACATAACCATAAATATATCCTTAATATCATTGGTTATTAGGTAAATGTAAATTTAAACTGTACAAGGTACCAGTACAGTACCACTAGAATGGCTAAAATTAAAAAGGCTGACAATATTAAGTTTAGAAAGGATCTGGGGCAACTGGAGTTCTCATATATTGCTGGTGGGAATGCAGAATAATACAGCCATTATGAAAAACAGATCTTTATTCTCTTATAATGTAAAACATTCAATTACCACACACCCTAACAATGCTCCTTCTACCTGGTTATTTATCCAAGAAAAATGAAAAACACATGTCCACATGAAGATTCATAAATGAATGCTCTTAAAAATTTAAAAAATAATAGTGAAAAAGTGGAAACAAGACAAATGTCCATTAAAGGGGTAAGTAGATTAGCAGATTTTGGTATGTCTGTACAATGGAACACTATTTAGCAATGTAAAGGAATGAATTATTGATATGTTAATCAGCATAGATGAATGTCAAATGGTCACACTAACAGAAGTAGGCCAGACATAAAAATAATACATTCTACATGATTCCATTTACATGAAATTCTAGAAAAAGCTAGACTTTAGTGACAGTGCAGGTTAGGGGTTGTGAGTAGAAAAATACTAACAAACAAAAAAGGACATGAAGAAACATTTCAGGGTTTTGGGGTAGTGGAAATATCTTTATCTTGATATAAGTGGTAATTATACAATGGTATATATTTGCCAAAACTCACTCAACTGTACACTAAAATAGGTGAATCTTACTTATGTAAATAATACATGAATAAAGGTGATTAAAAAAAGAAATTCATTTGACAGAAATAAGTAGAATGGAAAAATAGGGTGATTGTTGCCAAACTGTAGTAATAAATAGATCCCCAAATGTTTAATATCTTAAATATAATTGCTGTCCAAGTTTGATACTACCTTTTGCTGGACAACTGCCTTCAATGCAATGAATCAGGGACTCAGACTCTTCCCATAATGTGGCTTTAAACATCTTTAAAATATGGTTTCCAGTGGTGCTCTGGGGATTACCATGCCAATTACCTAGAAGGGGAAAAGGATTAGGAAGAGCACAGAAAGGAGGATTTCCTGGGCCCTTGTTAGAATTTGCACATATCATTTGAGCTTATATTCCAATGTACAAAACACAGTCACTTAACTGCAATTAACTACAGGATCTACTTTTGTGGCAAGGAAAAAGAGGATGTGGATTTCAGTGAGAAGCTAGAAATCTTCACTCTAAAAGTCACCCACTATCCACTTATAACTGTAATTTAACATATATAAAATATTCATGTTCCTCTTTAAGAAAGACAACTCCATATGATCCTGAAACCCCATTGCTCAGTATACTCCTGTAGGGACTGAGTGTGGGGACACAAGTAGACATTTGAACACTGGTGTTTATGGCTGCAGTGTCCCTGATTCACAATGGATGGAGGTCCTCTAAGGGTATTAATGACTGAGGAATGGAAGATGGAACTATGGTGTATACAGACAATGGACTACTGAGTGGCAGCCAGAAGGAATGAAGTTGTGCAGCATGCCAGGAAGTGAATGAAACTTAAGGATAGTATGTTGAATGAAATGCCAGAAACAAAAAGACAAATATTATTGTGCCTCACTCATATGAACTAGCTATAATATAAAAATTTGATGAACTGAAGTTGAGAGCATGGGTTATCAGGTTGGAGCCTATTATAAAGGGTCCTAGATTGAAAGCTCTTACAGCAATAACATATATTTAGGAATTGTAACTGATATTTCTAAATTCTGAGATACTGAACTAGTTGTATATAAGCTGGTTGTTTCCAGAAACTTCAGGTATTTATGTAACACCAGAGACTCAAAGAGTTAGAGCTCTGAATCTATGAAAGTTAGAATTACCCCATTCAACAGCCATTTAAATAGCTGAAAATTGATCAGACTTTGTTGAGAACTATGAATGAAGCTGATCTGGATAGGACTAAGGTAAATCAGAAAACTGAGTAAAAGATGATATGACCCATATTTTCAAACTTCAACCTTTATGCAAGACCAAAGGGAGAAATGTTTACTTGGGGCATAATTGATTATTTTGGGTAGTACATTATCTAGTTCAACTTGCATGGTCAGTTTATTTGAAAATCATAAGTACATGTAATCTTGAATAGGGTGTGAGATTTTTTTGGCTTGTCCAGGTTAGTGTGATGCCCTGATATATATCAGTAGTTTGGGCAGTGAATAAAAAAGTATTTGCAAAGTCGCCTTTGTGCACTAGAAAGAAAGGAGGAAATATTCAACTTCCCCATTTGGAGAATCTCTGATATTCTCACAAGCAGTGGGGACAACTAAATTGATAGGTCGAACCCTCGATCTTGGGGTTCACCCCTATGAAACATATTCCTGCAAAGGATTGGTTAAACCTAATTAAAATTACATCTGCATCACCCCCAGGGGAGCTATTTCGTTGACCAGAGGTGGCTTCTCTCTCTAAGCCAATTGGGCAGGTGAACTCATTACCTTCCCCCCCTACACGTAACATGACTTCCAGGGGTGTAAATCTCCCTGGCAAGGTAGGACAGAACTCCCAGGATGAGCCAGGACCCAGCATCAAGGGATTGAGAAAGCCTTCTTGACCAAGAGGGGGAAGAGAGAAATGAGACAAAATAAAGTTTCAGTGGCTGAGAGATTTCAAACAGAGTCGAGAGTTTATCCTGGACTTTGATTTTTGAAGACGATTGTATAAAGATATAAGTTTTACAATGTGACTGTGTGATTGTGAAAACCTTGTGTCTGATACTCCTTTTATCCAGGGTATGGACAGATGAGTAAAAAAACATGGATAAAATATAAATAAATAATGGAAGGATAAGGGGTAAAATAAATTGGGTAGATGGAAATACTAGTGCTCAAGGTAAGGGAGGGGTAAGGGGTATGGGATGTATGATTTTTTTTTTCTTTTTTCTTTTTCTGGAGTGATGCAGATGTTCTGAAAAATGATCATAGTGATGAATACACAACTATATGATGGTATTGTGAACTATTTACTGTACACCGTGTGTGAACTGTATGTGTGTGAAGATTTGTCAACAAAAATATTTAAAAAATAGTACATTTGTATTGTACTGATGACACATTAGAGTAAAGAAAGGAAATGGCAATATATATATACACGTGTCTAGGGTTATGATAAAACTAATCCTTACAACTTCACATTGGACAGTTATAAAACTTTAATTTGATATTTTAGGGTGTCATTTAGTGGAGTTCTGCCTAGATTTATAATTAATGTGATTTTATGGAATTCAACATATTTTCTTATATGAATGCATGATTTTTTTATGTATTGTATAATTATCAGGATTAGGGAGATTGAAACTTAGCAGAAAGCATGTTAAGACTTCTGATGTATTATTGGAGAGATCTTTGGAATCAAAACTAGCTAGCTTATTGTACACTGGTTTCATGATTGTATTTCATGCCTTGGTGCTTTGCATGATTTAAATGTAGCATGAGGACATACAGAACTAAATAACTTTTTTGAAAGGGACCACATTTAAGAAAAGTGACAAGATTTATAAATAAACTACAGTGTTTCAAATATATTAGATTGACTTATTCTTTATAGTTCAGGTGCTGGAATCATAAGCTTATTTACTCATGTGAAAAATAAATTCAGCTAGTATCTTAAGAGACACCTAATTTTAGCAACAACCTCATAGCGTAGTGAATGTTAGGGCAATAAGATTCACCTTTCTATTGGAAGTTAGTTTTAAATGCAATTCTAAGTGACATAATTTGATGTGAATTATTGTGGTTCTCAGTCTGTGAATGTATGTATTTACCTTTCTGCTTTAGAAATAGTATAGGGTTTGAATTTCCAAAAATAAATATACTAAGTCCTGGGGGGAAAATAGATATCTCAAATCCCACACAATTATCACACTCAGCTAAAAAACCTAAGATCTCTATGAACTCAAAGACAGGTTATCTGGGCCCCACTGGCAACACCTATACTGTACACACAGGTGGCGCAAGGACAAAATAAATGCAATAAAACTCATATGGTAAAGGGAGAGTCAAGGAACATAGAGCAATCCCTGTTTCATAATGATAATATCGTTCTCCTGGATAGAAATTGTGGCAATCCTCTGGCCTGGAAGAAAAGAAGCCATTAATGAAGATCCTTGATTAGACTCTGAGCCTGTTTTCTGGGATAAAAATGTGCTTTGTCTAATGTACTCTATCTTCTTGGCCACATCTGAAGCAGAGAATCATTAAGAATAAGAAATGAGATACTGCTTAACTTTATAATGCGTTAAATCAAGTATTCATATTAAATTTTGAGAGTATCAGTCCTAAAAATAGCTATATAATTTATGACTTCCAAGTCCAAGGGGTAAAAGAAGTATAGCGAAAATTTCATTGAGCCAATTAAAAGCAGGAAGAGAAGAGATGAGCAACTAAAATAGTGGTAAATAGAAAACATAAGCTAAAATAGAAAAATTCAGAGTACATCTCTAAGTACAATGATTTAAAGAGATTAAACCTACTGGTTAAAAGTCACGTTTTCATATTGAATAAATTGGAAACATCGAGATGTTTTCTGCATGAAAATTACACAAAACATAGTGACACAGAAAAGATGAAAGTAAAGGGATAGCAAATGGTGTATGTTCACTGCAAGACCATTTGTAATATTCCAAAATTAGACCATCAATGGAGAATGAATGTCCATCAACAGGGAAACGGATGAACAAATATAATTATTGCATTTGAGGTGAATGAATTAGACTTATTTGCATCAACATGTATAAAATTTTAAAACATAATATTATACCGATGAAAGTTAGTCATGAAAGGGCTTGCATAATGTGATAACTGTTTAGAAAGATTTAAGATGCGTAATATATATATATATATATATAGGATGAAGTTTGAAAACATTCAAGAGGGAGATACAAACTAACTTTAGGATAATGGTAATCTATAGGTAGGGAGAGGAAAGGGATAGAGTAGGGATTTAGTTATTTAGATAATATTTATATCTTAAGAATTTAAATGAAATATGCTAAAATATTAATATTTGCTAAATCCAGGGTGGTGGCTAATTGAATATCTGTTATATTGTATTTCTGTATACTTGAAAACAAAAAAATAAATGAGAAATATTGGGCTTATGCCCAAACAAATCATTTAACATCATCATAACATTTTCTCTTGCAAAATTTCCTAATTAATCTTTTATTTGTTCTAAGCATCAGTAAATGTTTATCCCTCTAAGCGCTTAGAGGTTCTTCCTTTTAATATGCACATTTGACCTCAAAATTCTCTTTCTATTCATTTTCCTTATTTCAAAGGAGATGACAAGGAGGAAAGATCTCGGTAAGTGTTTGATGAATTTGAACCACTTGCTCCCTGGAATAGAAAAGCCCTATAAGAATTCTAAAAGATGAATTTAATAGCTGGAGGCAGAGAGAAGTGGGTTTAATAGAAAAAGATGATCTCAGGGAAAATGTTTAATAGGGGATAACTGTGGAGATGAGAAATCAAGGAAAGAAATATAATGATAGAAAAGTTAGAACTTTTTTTTGTTAGGCAAAACTATTGGATGGATGAACTGATGATTCGCATTGACGAGATAGAACAGAGAAACATGAGACCTAATTCCTCAATGCTCTTGGTGGTGGAGCTTTGATAGCTAATCTGTAATTCTTAATAACCATGGAGCATTCTAGATGCTTCCTGATTACTAAATATTTCAACAGAGGGAATTCATTGCTTTTCAAAATGAAGTAAACAGAAGATTTTGATTCATTAAAATCTAAAAATGGATTGTCCATAAAAATGGAAATTTCCAAGTTACTTTAAGAATTTTATTGGAAAAGTACTTGGTGAACAATGTCAGGAGAGCATTTATTTTCTTCCATTCTCCTTTTAATGTAGGCAGCATTTGATGAATTAGTTTAACATGTCAATGAAAGATAAATAATATGGTCACATGCATTATTCAGATCTTCTCTGTAGTTTACTTCAGCTTGTAAAATGGATATTTGCATTCCAATTGAATTTTACAAGCATTGGAACACATTTCAGCTTGAAAGATTCATGTTTTCAGAGTCCGTTGTTGGCCCAACCAAGGATGTCATAAGGCTTTCTATCAAATATCTTATTAAATACAGGAAAGAAACTCAAGATGGTGTAATTGCAATGTGAATACATATTGGCTGACATGAATTGAAATAGTAAAATAAATATAAAAACAATAAAAAAGATCAAGATATCAAGGTTTTAGTTAATAATTATTCTCAAGATAACATGAGACTACTACTCATTTTCAAAACACACAAAACTGCTTGGTAAATATAATCAATAATTCATTTTAAAAAACAAAGGAAAAATAATACATTAAAAAAATGACTAAGCCAAACAGTGATTTTACAAACTTGAAACCCAGGGGGAAAAATGAGTTCTTCAGTGATTAGAATGCATTTAAATTTCCTTGAACTTTAACACTGATCCTAATCATAAATCTTTGCCCAGCATTAATTCTAACCCTCCAAGGTAATATTTACAGATTGTTATATTTCCTAGTGCTTGTTTACTTTCCTATTTCTCTCCAGATTTAAAAAGCATCTCTGGGTAGGAGGGTCTTAAAATCAATTAAATCAATGAAAAACATTAAAAATAGACACTTTTAACATTACTCTAAAAGATTAGACCCACTCTTATGACTAAGTACACATTCATTGGAAGGATTTTTGTCACTCTGTTATATAGATCAGACAATTGGGTGAAAGCCAAAACTTTCACCAATGCTCCAAGAAGGTTTCCTCTCAGTAAGTGTCCTTCTCGCTGCCCCTCCCACTCCAGAGACCATGCACACATTTAAAAAATTAAAATGCTATAAATTGGCATTCTAGCTAGTGCCACTAATTTTTGTGTAACTTCAGAAGATGGAAAGGGTATGCCAATGCAGGGGAGATAATATTAGGTAGATACAGCTTTGAGAGCTCCAATATAATGCCACAGTAGGCAGCTCACCACTTTCCCTATGAATGGAATTTGCAAAATGGACATTTTCCTTTGGAACACACCATTTACCTCTCAAGAGGTGTTTTGAAGGTTCTAAGAGAGTAATGATAATTTTCTCCCTTGGCTATTTATCTAACAATTGACATTACAAAACTGACCAACTGTTTCAAGAATATTTTAAAGTAATGCTTTTACATGAACTCCTAGAACTGCCTTTTCCCGGGAAATGTTTGATGGTCTTTGGTGATCTTTGGCCGTGAATCTCCTAGTGATGACTATTGGTCCGATCATGGATTCTGTCTGCTTGACCCACCATTTGAGCTAATAAGTGCATGTCACTCCTGCTTAGAAGCCCTCAGTGAAATGAAGTCAACGAGTTCTCCAAATGATTGGCCTGAAACACTATATTTTAATTGAGTATAGTGTTTATTAGAAGATTAAATCATATCTTTCTGTACACACAAAAGACCTTAATTTTATTTAAGTTATAGCATTTCCATCATTCTGTCTCAAATCACATTGAATTCTTTGCACACCTACCTCACCGTTAGACCAAAAATTATAATTGTACTCAAGGATAGATATTTTTCTTGTGTTCTGACACCAAGCATGTTGCACCTAGTATATAACAAATGTTGCTTAAATATTGTACATTGTTTATGAAATAACATTTGCCTTATGAAAGAGAGGATAATTTGCAGGAGGGGGGTGGTGGTTAATGTGCTTATGGTGCTAGATGGAGGTGCATTTAACATTTCGCATGCTGTAGAAAAAATTAAAAGGCAATATTAGTGCCAACAGATGAGGGGGAAGATTTGAGTGAGATGATTGGGAAGCTGGGGCAAGACTGATCTTGTCATTCTACAGTATGGAAATGAATACGAATTGGAAGCACTTTGCAAGAGTTAACTTAGTGGGAGATCCACAGAGAGATGCTTTAGAAGAAGAAAGGAGGTTTTCTCTGGTGGGTTGACCTGTGCCTCCTTGAAGAGCTCCAAGCAGCAAAAACTCCAGACTCACTTCAATACTCCTTGTCCTCCAAAGCAGTTAGAGAAGGATGTTTGCTTATAATAGGGATGTTGCTGGGCACCTCCATAATTAGATGTATCCATAGCAACCTACTAAATCAACAGCACAGAGGAGAGGTGGGGGTTAGTCTTCCTCCATAAGGCCACTATAGTCCATAGACTAGTAGGAGGGGAAGGAATGACATTCAAGGCAGGGTAGCCACAAACTCAAGGAGGCTGGGTTTCTTTAGCAAGTTTAAATAAATAGATTTTGCTATCCAACACATCAAGGATAACCATCATTCCACTACTTAGAAGACTTTGACCTTTGGCAAGTTAAGTCTTCCTTTCTTCATCTGAGAAAAAAAAAAGGATGATGTCTGGAACAAAGGAGGAACTAAATATTTGATGTTTCTTTTTTTATATTACTATTATAATCAACAGTGGGCAGAGCAGGGCCAAAGAGCACCAGAAGGTTTCTGGCTGAAGTGCAAATCTGAGAGGCACCTGTTGAGATAAATGGTTTATCTACAACTAAAGATAAGCTTCCACCTGGCTTTAAGTTGCTGTCAACTCAGACTCAAAGCCCACATCAGTTTGGACCAGAAAACAGAAGCTCAGTTTAGCAGCCAGATAATATGGAGGAATAGAAAAAAGAGCTAGGGGCTATATGTCCTACTAGTTGTGCCCTCTCTCCTTGGTTTGGCTCTACCTGTGCTTTACCAATGTGTCTGCATCTTTGTACTTGTGGAATTTTATTTTCCTTTGGATACATTTAAAAAGCTCTTTCTGGAAATGCTGGTGGGGCTAGAGAAGTTTCAGATCCCAAGGGCCTGGCATAGCTGAACAGGGAGTGGGCCTGGGGTTCTGTGCACCTCAGCCTTGTTCTCCGAACCAAAGGGAAAGCATTTCTGAGAGACCCGTGGACCCGTAACACCCAGGCAAATCCTGCATAATTACATAACCCAGATTTTCCATTAAAGGCAATTAGCTGCATCTCCGTATGTGCTACAGTGTTTATAGCTTTTTAAACTATGAGAAAAAAAGTGTTTTGTCATTTAATGCTTCCAAAAATATTGTCACCATATGTATGTGAACTTTAATGTGCTTAGTCGCATTTTGTGAACACACAGAAGCATCTTAACTAGCCTCAATCTCTGCACCCAATCCTTTCCAAATAATAATGGTGAGAGTGATAATAATGATGGTGATGGTGGTTACGATGATAATGACTCCCATCTTTTGGTGTTTACAGTGCTGCAGGCGTTGTACTAGGCACAGTTTATGGTAATCTCCCAATCCAGGAGTCTTACATGGCTCAGTCTCTGTCAGAATCTCATGTCAAGAAGTACACACAGTGAAATAAAAGGGATTTCCTTCTTGTGAGATTTTTCTTAAAGAATATAAGTGTTTCTAATTTATAGATTGTGAAAATATTTCTTAAATATCTTTCCACTTCACCTGAAATCTTTTGAATCCTTAGAGAGCTTCTCAAGAAAATTAACTAGAAATAAGGAATATTAATAAAATTTTTAAATTAACCCCCAATTCTATCTAAAATAAGACTGTTTTTTTTTCTTCATCTATTGCTCCTCTACCAACTTTCCCTCCAACACACAGACACACATACACACATGCACACATTTTTATTTTACA
This sequence comes from Myrmecophaga tridactyla, assembly GCA_004026745.1. Taxonomy (NCBI): domain Eukaryota; kingdom Metazoa; phylum Chordata; class Mammalia; order Pilosa; family Myrmecophagidae; genus Myrmecophaga; species Myrmecophaga tridactyla. The sequence goes on from PVIY010017007.1 coordinate 33,371, forward strand.
GATGACTTAAACTTTCTGGCTTACGGGGTTTTTTTTTCCACTTGAGGAAAGAATTTTCTATCTTTCCTCAAGCCTTTTTCAGTGTGACACAAAACCCAAGATCAATACTGGGAAGCCCAAAACTACATAATAGGCGAGAGTACTTGTTAAATTACTTGAGGTTTTTGACAAGATAGGATAAACTGTTTGATTTCAGAGCCCAATGATTAGATTTGCTTATATAGTCTCATGCCTCTCAGACAAGGAATCAGGAGATAAATATGGTATATTTTCTAAAGTATCAATTATAAATAATTGAAGTTGTTATTTTTAAAAACAGGGGCAAATATACAATGGTATGTGGTAATAACTTCTAGTTATTTACCGAAATACATTTTTATTTTCTTCCTAATAGATCCCGAAGTTTATTCTGGATGGTAATATGTTTAATTAAAAAGTCTACATTTTTCCAGTTGATGTCGCCATGTGGGTCTTCCTCGTATGCTGTTTAAAGGGGGCTGAGTTGGTCATTTGGGGTTCTTTTTGCTCTTTCATCCTATCATTCTTCTAGACTGGATCATGGACGTGTAAGCTACAGCAGCTTTCTTGACACTTCAAGGTGGCCTTAAGGATGGAAACCATGAGTTAAGGATCAAAGAACAGAATTGTGTAGGAATCTAAGTCCATACTAAGGTTTGGTAGGTGAAATATAGCACACACAGTTCAATTAGAATTTCAGGTAAACAACAAAGAATTTTTAGTATAAGTAACTATTTCCTGGGAAGTACTTATGCTAAAAGTATAATTAAGGTTAAATTTAATACAGGGAATCTTGTCTTTTTTGACTATTTAAAATTAAAGACATCAATTTATTTAATGAAACTAGCAAGATGATAGGACAAAAATATGACAAAGATAGTCTTCTTCAACCTAAATATATAACTATATTTGCAGTGAATTTCTTGTAGACAGCATATAGTTGGGCCATTTTAAAAATAAATTTTTGATTTTAAAACAATCTTAGATGTACAGAAAAATGTCAAAGATGGTAAAGAAAGTTCGCATATACCCCACACCCAGTTTCCCTTATTATTGCATTAAGTGTGGTTCGTTTGTTAAAATTAATGAACCAATATTGATACATTATTATTAACTAAATCAATACTTTGTTCAGATGTTCTTTCTTTTTTTTTGCATGGGCAGGCACCGGAAATCAAACCCAACAGATGTCCCCAATTTTTATCTACTGTTTTTTTAACTCCTCTAAGATCCCATCCACGACACCACATTACACTTGGTGGTCATGTTTCCTTTGGGTATATTTGGTTGTGATGATTTCTCAGACTTACTTTGTTTTTCATGATCTTGACGGTTTTGAAGACATTTGTTAAATATTTTATAGCCTGTCCCTAGGTATGATTTGTCTGATGTTTGTCTTATGATTAGATTGAAGTTACGTGTTTTGGGGAGGAAAGTGCGATTTTTATCACATCATATTAAGTGTACATATTATAGTGTGATTTACTACTCTTAGTGTTGACCTTGTCATTTGATGAAAGTAATGCTTGCCAGGTTTCTTCACAGTATGGTTACTGCTGTTTCCTCCTCCTTTCAGTGTTTGAGCCACGTGCTGTTATCCACTCAGCCAGTCTCTGTCTTTTAATTGGTACATTTAGACCAAAACTGTTTACATTTAATGGAATAATTGATACATTAGTGCTAACATTTTATTTTTTGTTATTTTTTTCTGTTTTCTCTTTATTACCTTTCTGTGAGCTATATGAAGAGTTTTTAGAATTCAGTTTTTATTTACCTATAGTGTTTTTGAGTGCAGCTTTTCATATGCCCTTTTTAGTGGTTGCTTAGGTACTTATTGAAGTCTACTGTTCTTGACATTTCAGCACTTTGTGTGAAGGGTAGAGACCTTACTTCCCTTTATATCCATTTGCCCTCCTCCATTTATAATATAATTATGTCTTAAATATTTTCTCTATATACATTGAGAACTACATTAAACCATCATAATTTTTGCTTCAACCATAGAACATAATTTAGAAAATTCAAGAAGAGAAGGAAAATCTATTGTATTTACTCACAGTTTTGTTTTTTGTTCTGTGTTTTTTCTTCCTTCCCAGTGTTCTATGTCTTCTTCTTTGTTCATTTCCTTTCCTTCAGAGTAATTTCTTTAGTCCTTTTTTTTTTTTTTTAGGGTAGAACAGTTGGCAACAAATTCTTTTAATTCCCTTTCATCTGAGAATGTCAATTTTCTTTTCCTTCCTGAAGGATATTTTTGTTGTTTCCTTCCTGAAGGATATATAATATGGGATTCTAGGTTTACTTTGTTTTTTTTTTTTCAGCACTTGAAAAATATACAACTTCTTTCTGGCCACCATGATTTCATGAGAGATCCACTGTCATTCAAATTGATTCTCCCCTATTTGTAATGTGTTCTTTCTGTCCACTTTCAATATTTTTTTCTTTAGTTTTGGTGTTTGACTATGATATTCTTGGTATGGATTTCTTTAGGTTTGTCCTGCTTGGGTTCACTAGGCTTCTGAAATTGTAGATTTTTGTGTACCTTTTTGCCAAATCTTGGAAAATTTCAGCCATTATTTCTTCAGATACTTTTGTAGCTTTATGTCCTCCCTCATCTCCTTCTGGAACTCTGATGATGTGATAGTTAGATCTGTTGTTATAGTCCCGCATAATAGGCTTTGTTCATCTTTGCAGTCTATTTTCTCTTTGTTGTTCACAAAAGGTAATTTCTATTGCTCCATTTTAAAGTTTACTATTTTTTTTCTGTCCTTTCTATTCTTTTACTGAGATCATTCAGAGAGTTTTTCATTTCAGATTTTGTATGTTTTAATGTCCATTTGGGCTCCTTATATCTTCTTTGTCTTCCATTACCTTGCACATTGCCTCCACTGACAGCGTGGGGGTAGAGGTTTGTTAACTCCCAGCAAGGATGAGAGTCGTGGCTCCCCACATGCCTTTCTCTGACATTCACATGGTTGAGGGGGGTTGGTTGTGATGCCTTATTACAGTTGGGTAAGGCTGGAAGTCCAGGCTCTCCACTGGGTCTTTGCTGGCATGGGTAGAGTGGAGCTGCAGGTTTCTCTGTGGTGTTTGACTGGTAGAGCAGTCATTGTCTCAAGGTTTTGTCTTACCAGGATGCCCCTTTCCTGGTCCTTTGGCTAAAGAGAGGAGACATTTGTTGGGAATATTATGTGTGTACCCATTGGCATTTCTGGGTTGCTGGATTCTCCCCTATTCAGTCTGGAATGTATGAGGTAGAAAGAAAAACTAAGTAATTCACCACCATGTCAGTGCTGAGGACCCAAACTGATTTGCCTTCTTCATTTTATCTTTGAGTCTTCTTGTGTTTGTTTTAAAGATAATATCCAGGGTTTTTAGTTGCACTTAGTAGACAGAATAAGAAAAATCACATCTATCCATCTTCCCCAGTGTCTTGAATGTTTATTGGCTAAATATGGCAACTCTAGTAAGGTGTCACTATGAGGCTGCCCTACCAAGTCTAGACTGTTCATATGCGAGTTCTTATTATTCAAAAAACTAAACTTATAATATGTTCAGCCCACTGTTTCAAGGGTGTCTGTGACTCCTAATTGAATATATTTCATAACTCAAAGAAGCATTTAAAATTTTAAGACAAATAGGAGACTTCAAAGAAATTTCTGTTTTACTGGCATGTTAACAGACTCCATTTTGAATTCAGATCCATGGTGTTTAGGTGAAAAAGTTTCTTTCTTCCTTTTTTTTTCTTTGCATGGGCAGGCACCTGGAATCAAACCCTAGTCACCGGTATGACAGGTCAGAACTCTGCCTGCTGAGCCACCATGGCCTGCCTGGTGAAAAAGTTTGAGATGTATTGCACTAGGCATATCTTAAAACATTTATTTTACTTTTTAAAGCTTATCAAATGCAAAAAGGTAAACTAGTTTATGTTTTTGACCCTTTTAAATCAATATTAAATATCCATGATGTTTATTTCATGTCTACTCTATTGAATTCTTCCTATACAAGAACCAGGTACAGAGTGATGTGCTTTTATATTTTAGGTCATTTAATCCTATGACGTCATCCCTACTGCACAAAGTACTTGGCATGCTACATGGCAAGTAACTTGCCAGAACACTACACAAAATATTTGAACCCTGCTGTGCCCGGTAGAGAGCTATGCTATAAAATTCACTACATTATACTTTCATGATCGAGCAGAGAAAATCTCCCATTTTCCTACTTTACCTTTTCTCAGTACTGTTGCTATTGTACTGGCTTATTCCTATGTCTTCCGTCAGACTTTCCTTGTTCGAACTCTTTGCACTGAGTTTCCATTTTCTCACAGTTCTGGAACACCATATTCAATGAGAAGCTTCCTTCCTTAATAAGAAATTCTTCTACTCCATTAAAATCCGAGGAGGTCTTAATAAGACAAAATTTTTTAAAATGAATGATTTTTTTTACTGGGATTCTATATTGTGAAACAAATAGTTTGAGATACTTTGTGTCCTACGTAAGAATGTCCCAACTCCTGGGTGGTGAGCTTCAAAATGCCATAAGCTTAAAACCTTGCCTTCACTGATTTCATATTTTGTTATACGAGGAAAGTAAATAAATGAGTGTCAGTGAATTAAAAACTACTCACAATCTAGTGCAAGTTAAGTGAAAGATTTAATGATTTACTCAAGCTATATCTCACCTAGTTATGAATTTGCTGCTATGGATATTTTAAAAATTTGAAATGCAGGTGTTCTTTTCTGTTCTAATAATTGAAAGCCAATGAAAAATGGAATAAGCAGTGCATACTGGAGTTTGATGAAACACTTTGAATTCCAAAATCACTTTTTTACAAAACAAGGGTGAAGTTAAGCCAATATAGAAATAAATATTTGTCAGGCAGGGGATTAAATTGATTCAGTCTGTGGGGCCTTTTCCAGGAGAAGAGGTGTCTGGCTGCCTGAGCCAAGAAGAGGCAGGGTATACAGGTAATCACGTGATACCTCGAATCAGCCAGACAGGATTTGTGTCTTTACTCTAGTACTGACCAGCTGTTCCAAGGTACAGAAACTCTCTGAGTCCCGTTTTCCTCATCTAAAGTGGGGAAAGAAGCATTTAACAGCATATTACATGAGGTGAAATATGCAAAACATTTGCCATGTTATAGTTCCATAAAAAACAGTTAGTATTATTAATCTGTGGTTTAAATTTACTTGGGTTATTTCCAGATTTTACCCAACTTTGTGTTTTAGACTTAATTTGAGAATGCCTTTGAATTCTTCCTGTTTAAATGGTGTCTTTTGGGATCCCAGCTATACTTAACATCCTTGTGCTAGGTCAGCCTGCTAACCAGCTTCTTCATTGGTTAGATCAAAGGCTGGGGAGAAGCAGGTGTATAAATTGTGCTGAGACACTTTTGTAAAACTGATTTGGATTTTATGATACACACAATACGTTAAAAACAAAAGAAAGTATGGTTAGCTAATTGCAGGATTTAGGCTAAGTCTGGAAGAAGTAGAAGATACTTTAGGCTGTTTCTTTTTACTTAATTTTTTATTTAGTTGCAAATAAACTTGGGCTCCTCATTGACTTCCTGTGTGGTCTTTATCAATTTTCTCCATTTCTTGGATCCTTGTAAACAAAATGGGAATAATAGTAGTTTAAACTGAATTGAGTTACCATAAAGAAATCATATATGTAAAAGATTTAGCACAGAGCTTCAAACATAGTGGGAACTGCAAAAATGTTAACTGATTTTCTTGATAATGAAATACGTCTATCTGGGATAAAATACTAAGAGCTAAACTATACTTAAGTAGAGAAAGTCTGTTGAAGTTCTGCCAATTTGAAACAGAGACATCAAACAATCAGAGAGTTCTGATTCCTACAGGTGGCCCTTTCTGTTGCCACATTCCCAAGTCTAGGCCCAAGCTTTGAAGACCCAGCAATTGGATTTTGCAAGAATTCTGGGCTTTTGTGAGAGATGGGACTCACTCTCTAACCATATCTTTCTGTTAAAAGGTGCTATTGTAAGGTTTCAATCTCTAATCTATTTTGCGAGGTGGTTGAACTCCATGCTTTAAAAATATTCTTTTTATACAGATTACCAAAAGATGGGGTGGGGGAGGGAATAAGGAGTAAAGGCTTAAAATGTACAGAATTTCTACTTGTGACAATGGGATAGTTTTGTTAATGGGTGGTGGTGATGGTAGCACAACACTGTGAGTGTAATTAACATCACTGAACTAGTTATTTGAATGTGGTTTAAAGAGGAAATTTTAGGGTGTTTGTCTGTTACTTGAATCAAAAATTTTTAAGAAATCCGTGGACTTGCACAACATATTGGACCCTAAGTTAAACTATGGAATAATAGTAAAATTATAAAAGTGTGCTTTCATCGATTTTAACAAATGTTCCACACCAATGCAAGGCATTTATAATAGAGTGATAGGTGAGAACCCTTTGTTTTTCTGCATGATTTTTTGTAAACCCACAGCTTCTCTAATTAAAAAAAAATCTTTTAATCTTCTATTAGGTTTTTCTCTTTTGCGTATCTCCTTAACATGTGGAGTTAAGAGTATAAATCTTTTATCATCATCCCTTTCTAACTCATCTATCTCTGAATTTGGAGCCTTCATTCTTTTTTTTTAATGTTTTTATTGATAAATCTTCACACACAAATAATCCATACACGGTGTACAATCAATGACTCACAATATCATCAAATAGATGTGTATTCATCACTATGATCATTTTTTCAAACATTTGCATCACTCCCAAAAAAGAAAAAAGAAAAAGCCCATACATACCATGCCCCTTACTCTTCCTTCTCATTGACCAGTAGTATTTCCATCTACTCAATTTATTTTGGTTATTTTTCTTCTATCCTCCTAATATTCATTTATTTTTATCCGTATATTTTGCTCATGTATCCATACCCTAGATTAGAGGAGCATCAGACACAAGGTTTTCACAATCACACAGTCACATTGTAAAAGCAATATCACTATGCAATCATCTTCAAGATTCAAAACTACTGGAACACAGCTTAACAGTTTCAGATATTTCCCTCTAGCCACTCCAATATACCATAAACTAAAAAGGAATATCTATATAATGTATAAGAATAACCTCCAGGAAAACCTCTTGACTCTGTTTGAAATCTCTCAGCCACTGAGACTATTTTGTTGTATTTCTGTCTTCCCTCTTTTACTCAAGAAGGCTTTCACAATCCCTTGACACTCATCCCGGGCTTTCTGTCCTTCACGGGGAAGAGGGCAGTGAGTTCACTTGCTGCGTCAGTTTGGAGAGAGAGAGGCCACATCTGAGCAACAAAAGAGGTTCTCTGGGGGGACTCTTAAGCCTAACTTTAAGTAGGCTTAGCCTATGCTTTGCAGGAATAAGTTGCATATGGGCAAATCTCAAGATTTGGCCTGTTGATTTGGTTGTCTTCACTGCTTGCGAGAATATCAGAAATTCTTCAAATGGGGAAGTTGAATATTTCCTCCTTTCTTCCCAGTGCCCAAGGAGACTTTGCAAATACTTTTTTATTCACTGCCCAAATTACTCTGTGATATATTGGGGCATCATACTAACCTGGACAAACCAACAAAGTCTCACGCCCTATTCAAGATTCTATGTACTTATGGTGTTCAACTAAACTGACCATACAAGTTAAAGTAGGAAATGGAGCCCTCATTCTTATTGTAGCATTTTTTCCCTTCTCACTCCAGCCCGATATCCCTATCTTCTAATTTTAGCTGTAGATTTAATCCTATTATGTTATATCTAAGTCTCACTGAAATACAGGCCTGAATCTCATTTGCCTCTATTCAATATAGGCATCATCAGTGCCAGGTTAATCTTCCCTAATTATCACTTAATCATATTGAAAGACTGAGTGTACAAATTGATAATGGCCAGCCCATGTATAAAATTAGCACTCAGGCCCACTATCTAGAAGAACCAGGAATCTAAACCACAATCCCTGTAACAATCAACCCAAAATTACAGGACTTGATCAACAATTGACAGCTTCCCTAATTTTTTTGCCTCTGCTTCCAAATTAGGACAAAGCAGAGAAAGCCAAATATGCAACCCTAAGCAACCACATAGGATCCCCCACGTCCAGTTAGCCCACCTCCAGCTTTCCTATGCTATTATAAAGCTTTCCCACTCCCCTGCCTGATTCTGAGTGTGACTCCCTTGAATAGCAAGCCTGCAGTAATTAGCCTTTGCTTGTTCTCGTTTGGGTGCTTTTGATTTATTTCCATAATATTATCTCATTACCCGTTGCAGCCTGTTTTCTACCACATCAGATAGAATCTCTTTTGCCTAGTTTTCACTATCCTCCATAAAATGATACCATACTACAGCACTAAACTTATAGCCCAACACCTTAGATCACTTTTTTTCAATACATATTTGCTTTTGTTGAATACTTTCTGCATACTTGAGTCTGGGCGTACAATGACCAGAGAGATGGACATGTTATCTTACTAGAGGTGACTAAAGGCACAATTACTCTTACACAGAATCACTGCTTGAATGGTTGGTAACCCACCGAAGATGCTCTAGGTGGTCATGGAGTTCAGAAAAAAACAGTAAATTAACATGAGCTTTGAGCTGACATCTTCAGGAAATAGCTGTTAGATGCTTGAAGCTAAGGCTCAGATGGCTGCAGGTGGAGAACAGCGTATACAAAGGTCCTGGAGGGAAAGGGGCCTTCAGTGAACTGGGAAGATTGTCCCAACATCTGGGGTTAGTGGGCAAGGACTGTGGACTCAGATGAGGTCAGGAAATGTCTGCTGTAGCTGGATTGCACAAGGCCTTGAAAACCATGTGATGGAGTTTGCATTTAAATGTAAGGTAGGGAGAAGCCATTGAAGGCTGATACCTTCAATGCAAAAGAGGGGCATGTTTTGCATTTCTGGAAGCAGTGGAAAGAATGGTTTGCAGTGGGATGGCGCCAATTTTCCAAAGAAGTGACTGAGATGGAAGGCAAGTGGGAGGGCAATGCAGAGAAGTAAATGGGTTTGAAAGCTATTTTGAAGATGGGGTTAGCAAGATACAAGCATTGATTGACAGCCATATGTCATAGTGGGGATCACACCTTGAGCCCTGATGGCTCCTTTGTTGCATTCAGTCCTCTCTCTTCACTGGCCCACAACATTGCCTCTGCACTTTATTGCCTCCTTTCTCATGTTCTTGCCCAAATCTTACCCATTTTCCAGGCTCAGCTGAAGCTCAATCACTCCATGAAGGCTTCTTCCAACCTTTCTCTTCCTGTTTTTTCCCTGAAATTTCAAACTCACTCCAGTTGTATTAGAAGTTCATTTTGTGCTGTTATGTTCTTTCTGTTTGTTGGCCTCCCATACACATCTCTGTTCCTTTTCCATGTCACTACAGATTCTGGAATAATGTTGAAAGCATGATAGATTTTCAAAAAGTATTTGGTTGGTTGATTGATTGGTTGATTAATACAAGCATTTTTCCCTCTCCAAGGTCTGTTACAATTTTTTCTAATTTCTTTTTATTAGAGCAGTTGTAGATTTACAGAAAAATCAGGCAGAAAGTACCAAATTCTTGTATACACATCCCCCTCACACACATAGTATCCCCTATTGTTAATATTTTGTATTAGTGTGATACTTTCAATCAATCAACCAATATTATTATAATTACATTATTAATTATAGTCCATGGTCCTACAATTTTCTAATGAGGATATGGAAAAATAAATGCTTTAAACTTTCATTTTCATTAATGGCTTGGAAGTTGAAAATTAAATATTCTAAGTAGATGTTTTGATATGTTGACCAAGTCAGCCTATGTTGGATTGAAGCTGTTATGTACCCCAGAAAAGTCATGTTGTTTTAAACCTAGTTCAGTCTTGTGGGGATAGACCTATTGTGGGGTAGACTCTTTTGATTAGATCATTTCTATGGAGCTATGACACAACCAATTGTAGGTGTGACATTTTGAATATATAATTTCCATAGATCCGTGGCCCCACCCATTCAAGGTGAGTCTTAATTAGTTTACTGGAGTCCATAGGAGTCAACCCAGAGACTAGAGAGATGGAATTAAGTGGCAGATATTTGGAGATGTTAGAGAGAAAAGCACTGGAATTGGAGCCATTTGAAACCAGATGTTGCCATGTGCTTCCCCATCTGACAGAGAAACACCAGATGACATTGGCTTTTTCTTTAGAGTCAAGGTGTCTTTTTCTGAATGTCTTAGTTTGGACATTTTCACGGCCTTAGAATTGTAAATTTGTAACATAATAAATCCCCTTCATAAAAGCCAATCCATTTCTGATATATTGCATTCCAGTGGCATTAAGAAACAAAAATACTGCCTTAACTTTTCCTTGGTTTAATTAAACTTTATACAGATTTTCCCTGATTCTAAGCCCCTGATCATGCTGTCAGCCCAGCCCTTATGCCATCCAGGTGTCTAATTAAGGAGTCTCTTACTCCCCTTTCTGTCTCTCCTGGATCCTACACAATCCAGGTGATCTAATCAAAGAAAAAGAAAATATTCCAAACCAAATGGCCTTAATTGCATACTCAGTAAATCACTCATCCATCCCAATGCTCAATTTTACCTAATATCCTCCAGTACTTTTCTAATAATCCATCCCAGCCTTTAAAAATCCCATTGCCCTGAATAAAGTATTTGCAAAGTCCCCTTGGGGGAGAAAGGAGGAAATATTCAAGCTTCCCATTTGGAGAATTTCTGATATTCTTGCAAGCAGTGGAGACAACCAATCAATAGGCCAAGACCCTGATCTTGGGGTTCACCCTCATGAAACTTATTCCTGCAAAGATTAGACTAAGCCTCCTTAAAATTAGGCCTAAGAGTCACCCCCAGAGAACCTCTATTGTTGCTCCCTCAAATGTGGTCTCCTCTCTAAGCCAATTCAGCAGGTGAACTCATTGCCTTCCCCACTACATGAGACATTAACTCCCAGGGCTGTAAATCTTCTGGCAACGTGGGACAGAACTCCTGGAATGAGGTGGGACACAACATCATAGGATTGAGAAAGTCTTCCTGACCAAAAAGGGGAAGCGAGAAATAAGACCCAAAAAAGTTTCAGTGGCTAAGAGATTTCAAACAGAGTCGAAAGGTTATCCTGGAGGTTATTCTTATGCATTGTATAGATATCCCTTTTTAGTTTATGGTGTATTGGAGTGGCTAGAGGGAAATACCTGAAATTGTTGAGCTGTGTTCCAGTAGCCTTGATTCTTGAAGATGATTGTATAAAGATAAAACTTTTATGATGTGACTGTGTGGTTGTGAAAACCTTGTGTCTGATGCTCCTTTTATACAGGATATGGACAGATAAGTAAAAAAATACATGGATTAAAAATAAATAAATAATAGGGGACATAAGGGGAAAAATAAATTGAGTAGATGGAAATACTAGTGATCAACGAGAGGGAGGAGTAAAAGGGGCATAGTACATATGAGTTTTTCCTTTTTATTTCTTTTTCTGGGGTGATGCGAATGTTCTAAAAATGATCATGGTAGTGAATATACAACTATGTGATGATATTGTGAGCCATTGACTGTATACTATGTATGAACTGTATATGTGTGAAGATTAGTCAATAAAAATATTTTTAAAAAAAATCCCACTGCTCTTTGTTTCAGCAGAGTTGAGTTCCCACTTAGATTCTGGCCTCTCCCCACTATTGCAATAGCCTTGAACTAACTCATCCTTGCCTGTCTAACATTGTCTACTGTGATTTTTTTCTTTAACATCGTTTTGTCTTATAACTGCCTGGAACATAATTTGATTGAATTTTTTGACATAAAAATATTTAAGAATCTTGTAATAAATGCAAGTTAGCATGCTAAATACCTTTTATCAATAGGTACTGTTGAAAATAAGTACCAGGTTATGTTAACTTTCAAGCTTTTGTGGATAAAGGAAAATTTACTACATTAGAAAACAGAGTTTTCTTAATCTGATACCTATGGATCTCTTATGCATTTAACAGAAGGAATGGAGAGACATTTCAAAGTGTTTGACTCTATGAAGTCTTCTTGCAAACTTTAAATGTTAATTTAAACCCAATTTTTTAAATCACCCCTTTTCAATTTTCATATTAGCTCATTTCATTCCTGAAAAGTAAGATATTTTCTGAATATGTCTTTGACTGAAAACTAACTAAGCTCAAAATCTCATGGGAACTATTTTCTTGAATGTACAATGTCAAGAAGATAGTAAAATGTTTAGCTCTCAGGCTTTTTCCCTCTAACTTGTTTTTGTCTATTCAAAGAAGAGTCCCAAAGACCTTCCTTCCCTCTGCCCTCCCAAATAAATAAGGATGGCTGCTGGTAAATGGCATTTGTTTTGAATACTGGCTACAGAATCCAGATGCATAAATAATTCTCAATAAAACCTGAATCTTTTGCAGGATTGGTTTTACTTCTTACTGTTATAGTTTGCTTTTGAAGTTTAATAAACTTGAAGCAGCTAGCACAAGAAGAGGAAACTGTCCCACATAGCTTCAAACATTGGAAGTTTCATGACTTCTGATGATTAGAGAAAGTTTGTTTCCTTCAGATACCCAGAAGTGGTTTTTTACTAGATTCATTCCTTGGCTTAGATTTAGGTAAAACAAATATTTTTACCATACATAAATCTATTATATTTATGTTTTAATGACATTGGTTCCCTTTATTAGCAATGATATTCTAAACAATATCAAAATAAGCACTAATTTGTAATTTTGTGGGAACTGTGTATTTGAATACATTTATAAAATGCTTCTAAGAAAAGTATGACCCATGACCTCTGAGAAAAACAGAATAAAAGAATATGTGAGGGTGGCTCATTGGTAGAATGCTCGCCTTCCATGCAGGAAACCCAAGTTTGATTCCTGGACCATGCACCCTTCCCCCCCCCCCCCCCCCCAAAAAAAGGAATGTGTGTTTTCCCAATGGCTTCATACACAATTTGGCTCCATTTGTTTTCTCTGGGTAGTAATCAAATATATTGACTTAAAATGTAAGGGTTTAACTTTATTCATAATTCTGGCAATGTCCTCAAATTTTAATCTTTTTCACTATTTGTTTCATTATATTTTCATCCACCATTCTTTCAAATCATTATTCTGTTTTATGATTTATATTAACTCAGAGTAGATTTTTATCCTCTCTATGATTGGCTTTGTAGAGAATCAATCACCTCTGAAGTCTTCTCAGTCCTTAGCCTTATACCTCAAAATTATTTATTATTCAATTAAAAGATTATGAAACAAATATCAATGACTCCAGAATTTTAAAATATGTTGATGATGATAATGACTCCCCATGGGGCAAGTTGTCAAAAGAATAACTTTCACCTAAAATAAATGCTCTCAATGGGCATTTCAAATCACCAGACTGAGACACCACATTTCAAACTCTGACTATTCCAAAATGCAATGTTTTGGAAAAGCAAGTTTCATATTTAGACAGCCAAAGCTCCATATTATTTTCAGAAAAGCCATTTTTGGGGGCACTGTTAATGATCTTTAAAAAGCCCATTTACAATCACAGAAGAAAACAAATGGCTTTTATATTGCAAATTAACAAGATGCTTTTACTGCTCATGCATGCATGAATGAGCCTGTATGTGTGAAAAAGAGGGAGAGTGAGCAATAGAAAGGGAGAGACAGAGAGGAAGAAGAAGAAGGAGGAGGAGGAGGCAAAGGAGGGGAAGAAATAGAAGAGGAAATGTGAAAACATAAATCATTTCCTCTTATTTATATTCTTCATTTTTCCCTGCAGATCCACTTTCCATCTCCTCCACTTTGCTTTATCTTCCTGGAATTAACCTAATTCCCTTCCTTTTATTTCTAGCAGGCTCAGCTAATATGTAGCACTGACAAATGGAAGGGTGGTAGTGAGAGATGTTAGAGTCCTTGTGCTTCTGTCTCCACCCTGCTTGGTCATAGATTGGCTGCATCTTCATTGAAGACCACCGAGTCCCACTGGATGGCCTTTCCCACTGCTTCACAATTTTCCTCTCAAACCACACCAAGGACCTCATGGAAATTTCTGTATTACCAGTTAGCAAAGAAGAAACAGAAAACAGGCCTATTTATAAATAAATCCATAGTATAGGCTGACTCCAGAGTAGATATCCATCTTTTTGTAACACCACTCTAAAGCGGCACCGAAAGATAGTTGTGGAGGGTAATTGTGCTAGTGGGCGGAACCTTGAGCAGTGCGTATGGTTAATCCCCATGTAGAAGAGATGTATTGAGGTACAGATGTGCAGTGGCTAAAGATTTGTCCAGTTAAGCAAGGGAACTGAAAAGAAGAAGACTGGAAGATTGTGGAAAAGACATCTGAGGGCAAGTTTGTGGCTAACCTTCTTGGAAATGGCACAGATTGTGAAAATAGTTTAATATCCACTTGAAGGCATGCATGTTGCAAGAAACCTCAACAGACAGATGATCAAAATAGCTATCCTATGGCTATCTCAGACCTTTCTCCACCATCCCACATTTGTTCTCTAGGTCCATGGACAAAGAAGCTAAGGTGGCAGGAATGACTCAATATGGACTACCCCTCTCTAATACTAACCCAATATGGTAGTTAGATTCAGGTGTCAACTTGGCTAGGTGAAGGTGCCTAGTTCTATTGCTGTGGACATGAGCCAATGGTATGTGAACCTCATCTGTTGCTGATTACATCTGTAGTTGGCTAGGAGGTGGGCCTGCTGCAATGAATGATGTTTGATTTAATTGGCTGATGCTTAAATGAGAGAGCCCAAGGTAGCACAGCCCAAGCAGCTCAGCATACCTCATCTCGGCACTCACAGCTCAGCCCAGGCAGCTCAATCCAGGTCCTTGAAGATGAAGAAAGAAATAACCCTGGGGAAAGTCGTTGGAACCCAGAGGCTTGGAAAGAAGGCCAACAGAGATCGCCCTATGCCTTCTCATGTAAGAAAGAACCTCCGTTGAAAGTTAACTGCCCTTCCTCTAAAGAACTATATGTTAACTAAATAAATCCCCTTTTATTGAAAGCCAATCCATCCCTGGTATGTTGCATTACAGCAGGTAGCAAACTTGAATACTCAACAACCTCCACAACCAAATGCCCAAAATGCAAGTAGCAGAGGCAAATGCTGGACCCTCAGTGTGACACTATTACTTGGAGGACCAGTTGGGTGCCTGGTCTCTGGTGGATGACATGCATAGCTCAGATTTCCTTGTCTAAAGCACCATTTCTGACTTACAGAAGGCCTTATTCCTCAAAATGATCTCCCACACAAAATTGCCTTTTTCAAATGAACTTTTTGACAAAGGAATATGGCAATGGGCTCATGCCTGTGGAATTAACCTATCTTATCCACATGCTCCAGCATCCAGAAGTAACAGGCTTGATAGGATGCTGAAATAGCCAGTAGAAGACTCTGTTATTTTATTATTATTTGGAGACTTTATAGATGAATTATGTGTCTTCAGCCAGAGGTAAAATACGATTCCGTCTATCCTATACCCAGTATATCTGGTCTGAGAACCAAGGAGAGGGGATGGGAGTGACCTTTATTTCTATTACACCTAGTAACCCACATAGGACAGTTTTGCTTTTCTTCCCTACTTCTTTGGACCAAGTGAATTTGGAGGACCACATACCTGAGAGTTGAATGCTTGCACCAGAAAAGACAATCCAGGTCCCACTAAATTAGAATCCGGAGCTGCTTCTAGCTATTTAGAGCTATAAAAAAAAAATATTATTTTCTTGGTTGGTCTATTGATTCTAGTCACCCAGAGGAGAAACTGAATTTCAGTGTGGAACAGGGAAAAGCTAACTGTGTAAAGAATACTAGGGATTCTCGGAGATGGTCCTTGGTCAGCCCCATGCCAAATATTTGTATTCAATGAAATACCATGGCAACCCAATGAAAAGAGGACTCTCCAGCACTCAGACCTGCCTGATGAAAGTTTCAGACACCTCACTAAGTAAAGAAGCCCTTCCAGCTGAAGTGTGGTAGAGAATTACTGAATGATAAAATGAGTTTTGGAAAATGGCAGTTATGGTTATTAACTTAAGCCTCAAGATGAATTATAAAGCCAGGGAAAAGAACAATAAAGTGCTACATTAATTAAGTAATTTGTCTCTTCCTCCCACCTTGTAAAATTAATATATTTGGTGGATGTAACTGTTTTAAGTTTCCAAAGGAAGTATGACTGATTTGACATTACCCCATGAGGATAGGTCAGATATTTCCAGATAAGTATGGAAATTTGTGTCATCTCTGGATCAAGGAAACAATATTTTCAGTGAAACAAAGCACTCTTGACATCCCAGACAAAAACAACTGTGGACACTAAAGGGCAAAATGTGTGGCCTGTCCTAGATGTTTTGTTTGTCCCTTCCACATTTACTGACTACCACTCTTTACCCTTCTCCGTACTTCATGGGATTGACTTGTAGCTTCTAATTGGGTTTAGTTCATTGGCGGTTCCACTAGTTCAGAGCTCAGAAGTGAAGAAATGTGAAGGTTTTTATTCTCCTGCACTCTTCAGTGCAGTTTGACAGTGGCTACATTCTTTTCCGAAAGATATAGTCCTTCTCAAATGGATCAATCATACAGATAGAGCTCTCTGCTCACCCCACTGCCTGTTCATGCTTGGGGGCAGTAAAGGATGCCCATTGAGGATATCCCTGACTGATTTCAGTTTCTAATGGGCTTTCCTTGAGCCAACTGCTTCTCTTTAGGTAGTTCTCATTGTTGATTAGGGTGTGTTATTTATTTCCAGCTAACAGATTCTCATTTCTGTAGATTATCTTCTGTAGGAAGATGAACATTCAAGAGGAAAAAAGTCTACTCAAAAAATTCAAATGAACTTTTTCTAATATTATAAAAAAAGAAAATGTCTAAGAACTGTATGTACAGTGAGGTAAATACTTGTAGACTTCTCAAAATTTTCAAAATCCTATCAACAAAATTGCACTATTTTCCCATCCTCAAAGTTTGCATGGGTGGTCCTTCTGCGTTTTAGTCTGCCAAAGCTGCCAGAATGCAACACACCAGAGATGGATTGG